>JADRCD010217726.1:0-60043 GCA_019843815.1 Montemys delectorum | reverse complement strand
CGTTAGACAGAGGGTCTCCTGCACACGTTAGACAGAGGGTCTCCTGCTATGGTATGATTCCAACCCAAGGTGGTATCATGTTGTTTATTTTGAAACATGTTACATATCCCAGAACTCTTTATTTCATTTTAGTTTTTAGATTTATTTCTTTTGTTTTATGTGTATGTGGGTTTGCCTGCATATATGTATGTGTACCATGTACATGCCTGGCACCTGGGGAAGTGTGAAGAGGGCATTGGATCGCTGAAATTGGATTTGTATAGAGATGGCTTTGAGCTCCTTTCCGGGTGCTGGGAATGGAATACAGGTCCTCTTAGCCACTGAGCCTTCTCTCCATTTCCCAGGCAATGAATTCTTAATCCTATTGCCTTTTCCTCCCAAGTGCAGAAATACAAGTCTGTGCCACCACACCTGACCTAAGTTTGTTTTTTCTTTTTTAAGACAAGTATCCCTGGGTATCCCTAATGACACTAGAACTCACTCTGTAGACCAGGCTGGTCTTGAACCTAGAGATCCACCTGCCTCTGCCTCCCTAGTGCTAGGATTAAAGGTGTGCCACCACTGCGTAAGACTGTATTTTTATATGATCATCATAAAACATTTTAGTGATGCCTCCCCCCAAAAGAGAAGAGGAGAACAAATATTAGTTAAAATCCCACTGTCCTTGGGAGATGGCCAGAGACATGGCTCAGTAGTTAAAAGCACTGACTGCTCTTCCAGAGGACTGGGGTTTTCAGCATCCACATAGCAGTTTATAACTGTCTGTAACTCCAAGATTCAACATTCTCACACAGACATACATGTAGGGAAAATACTAATGCACATAAAATAAACATTTTTAAAAAATCTTACCATCCTGGGGGCTGGAGACATGGCTCAGTGGTTAAGAGGTTTCTATAGGACCCAGGTTTGATTCTCAGCACCCACATGGTGGCTCACAGCCATCTGTAACTACAGTTCCAGGGGGGATTCTGATGCCTCCTTTGGCTTCTAAGCACATATGGGCTGCACAAACAAACATTTCGGGTAAAATAGTCATACACATAAAAAAGTAAACATTTTTAAATCTTAAAAAAATCCCATCAGTGACATGACATTATTGGGTGACCATCATTCCAAATAGCTATTATGGAGACACAAATAGAAATTAGACAGCTAGGTAGCTGTGGCCAATAAACAAAATACACACAAACACTCCTCTTGTGATAGCTAATCTTAATTGTTAACCTGAAGGGATATGAATCTTGTAACAGACATGTTGGTCTGTGAGGGCATTTCCAGAAAGGATTTGCTGAGGGCGGTGAAGATCCTGCCTGAGTGTGTAGTACTTGCCAATGGAAGAAGGCCCAGATATAAAGAGATCTGAAGGAACATATTGTTGCCCACGTTGACTTGTTGTGAGTGAGGCTGAGGCTGCTACGGCTGCCCTTAGCTGCGAT
The DNA here is from genome assembly GCA_019843815.1 of Montemys delectorum. NCBI lineage: Eukaryota > Metazoa > Chordata > Mammalia > Rodentia > Muridae > Montemys > Montemys delectorum. Next base: position 58,604 of record JADRCD010217726.1, on the reverse strand, counting down.
GGTAGTTCTGGAAAGGCAGTTCCAGCCATTGGTGAACACATCTCCTCTCTCCCACTCTCACTGGTGCCAGAGTGCTTACTCCAGAGAGATGTCTGCAATGTTTCTGGAGACCTCTCAGGGAGATAGCCTTCACTATGACCCCAAGTGGGGTTCAGGGTCCCCTTCCAGTAGTCAGGGGGTCTCATAAATCTACCTGCCTCTGCATCCTGAGTGCTGGGATTAAAGACGTGTGCCACCACCTCTGGCCAGACTAGGAATTTAAAATGGGAATTTATAAGTTCTGATTGGATGGTGAATGAGTGTGTAAATGCTCATCACACTTGCACAGCTCTGTGGCTATGGTATATGACTGAGTTCCAACTCACCAGCCTGCCTCTGTATTTGGCCTAAAAGCCATTTTATAGTAAAGACAAACTAGGTTCATTCTCGTTTATGACTAAACCTCTGTTTCTCAAGGATTGGGCTGTGTCCACCTGCGGAACCTTAACTACAGGTGCTCCTGCACTGCCTGTTCCAGGAATGGCAATCATGTCTTTGTTTCAAAAGGCTATTATGATCTCTTGTTGTTATGACTAACTTAAGACCACCTTGCAACCACGTCTTTGTTTCAGGTTGTTATGAGTAATTTCATAATCATCTGTTCTGCTTTGGTAACCCCACCTATTTGCCTGCCAAATCCCCCATTTGGAAACCTCCTACTCCTGGAGTAAAAAACCTTTATTTCCCCATGTCCAATGTTGACTTCTTGAACCCCATCATGAGGCAGCAGCCCATGTACACAAAAAAAAAGCCGATTTGCTTTAATTAATTTGGCCATGATGATTTGGGTCGGAGACCTTTTTCCACCCATCTGTGGGATTAATGGTTCTGCTGAGGTTGTTTCTCCTGAACAAGCACTCACCTCTGGTCATAGGTGATGACCAAGCACAGTGTCTTGGTGGCATACTTGGGGCCCTAAAGCAAGGCCTCTTAAATTGCTGGAGGCAGCTGGCCAGCTGGGCATTTGCTTGAGGGAGAAGCTGTCCTCTGCCCCACCCTACACACACCACATCAGGCACATTGCTGAGAGCTTGTCCCAGCCTGCATGGGCTGAAGAGGGACACAGCCTTATTTAATAACATAGGGCATCAGACTGATGGCCTCTGACCTTTAAACTCTCTAACTATGCTGAATGTGAAGCTGCTGGCTTCTTAAAAAAAAAAAGTGTAAAACTTTCTTGCTTATGTTGAGGTTAAAAACTGCTGTCTTGTTTTAACCTGTCCTGTATCCTAACAGTGGGGGAAATAAGAGGTCCTTTTGTTGATTTCTTAGCAGAAATTCCAAGGCCCATCTCCAAGGTTGGGAGTTTATTTAACTCTTTATCAGCTAAAGAAAGTAGCTTACAGGAAGAAAATGAACAACTTGAAAATAGATTCTAATCTTTATTTCTAAGAGAAAACGAGAAAGGGGGAGGGACCTATTAAACTATCTAAATCTCTCTTCTCTGAGTTCTCTACGTTGTAAGTTCTTAGTTGTAAGGTTTTTTGTTTTTTGTTTTTTGTTTTTTCGAGACAGGGTTTCTCTGTATGGCCCTGTAGCCCTGGCTGTCCTGGAACTCACTCTGTAGACCAGGCTGACCTCGAACTCAGAAACTGTATGCCTCTGCCTCCCAAGTGCTGGGATTAAAGGCATGTGCCACCACTGCCTGACTTAGTTGTAAGTTCTTAATTCTTAGTTCTGATATATTTTCTCAGAACAGAATTCATCATCACTTGGTATTTAATTCAAAAGTTCACCATGAATTTAAACATAAATTCAAATCATAAATTGAATAAGAAGTTTACAGCAGAGATGTTTACATGTATTTCCATTAACAGTAGTTATCTAGGGCTGGAGAGATGGCTCAGAAGTTGAGAGCACTGACTGCTCTTCCAGAGGTCCTGAGTTCAATTCCTGATGACCACATGGTGGCTTACAACCACCTGTAATGGGATATGATGCCCTCTTTTTTTTTTCTTTTTTTTTAAAGAGTAGTTATTTAACTAGACATTTCTCTTCTGCCACTAGCTCCACAACTTCATTGAAAGTTAAAAACCATAATTCTTGTGACTAAATTAACGTTGAAGTTTTATATAGATAAACCCATTCAATGTTTGCCTTCTGTCCTTGCACCTACAATTAATCATTAGTTCCCTTTTATGACCTCTGCTTAGCTGTTTTACTGTTCTAAGGAACGTATTCTAAGGTGCCTGCTTTCTGTCTCAGAAGCACTTAATCCGTGGCACATGGAGACTGGCAGAGTTCATAACACAGAGGGCTTTAAGAGCAGTCCTATTATTATAAAGGGCTTAATAATTATTAATATAATTTAAGAAATTCTTATAGGTCATCATTAAGAATTAAGAAATCATTTATTTGTCTACATAGCATCACCTTATAGTGATAATTTTTGTTGATCTGCAAAACTCTGCCCAATAGGGTGGGTAATGCCCAGGGATTATAGTATTAATTTTATAAGGATAGAAAAGGCATATCAGGGGCCAGAGAGATGGCTCAGTGGTTATGAGCACTAACTACTCTTCCAAAGGTCTTGAGTTCAAATCCCAGCAACCACATGTAATGAGATCTGATGCCCTCTTCTGGTGTGTCTGAAGACAGTTACAGTGTACTTAGATATAATAATAAATAAATCTTTGCTGGCAGTGGTGGCGCACGCCTTTAATCCCAGCACTTGGGAGGCAGAGACACTCAGATTTTTGAGTTTGAGGCCAGCCTGATTTACAGAGTGAGTTCCAGAACAGCCAGGGATACACAGAGAAACCCTGTTTCAAAAAACAAACAAAACAAAACAAAAAGACAAATCCTTCCTAGACAGTCTACCAACTGGAAACCAAACATGAGCCTGTGGGGGGCATTCTCGTTCAAGCCACCACACCCATGGATTCACATTTGGACTACTCTCCACTCAGCCTCTCTAACTCTGTCAAATAAATTAGTGTGGAGCACCACCTTGTCCCAGGGCAACTCTGATGCCTAGGTACCCAAAAATATAAGTAACCACCCTCCAGAGGACTTTTGCCTCATCTTCTTCAAGTGCTGCTATTTGGAGAAAGGTCAGCTTGCTGTGATGGCACTGCCCACGCCAACAAAGCAAATTGTGACTCCTTTTGAAGGACCCCAGCTAGTGAGAGCCTTGGGAAGAGTAGCCAGGGGACAAAAGGTGATCGCGGGGGGGGGGGGGGGGGGGGTGGGGGGGGGGGGGGGGGAACGTGAGGGATAACGTGGAAACTGGCCATAGAGGGGATAACTTATTTTTTAGGCCATCACCCTGAATATGCTGTGTTCAAGGCAAGTTACCTATAATGGAGTTATATGCTGGGATGCCTAACCAAAGCCTGGCTTACAACACATGTTAAACCGGGCCACCTGTTCAGGTCGTAGAAAAAACTAGTGTGTGGGAAATAAAAATGGCGGTACCAGACCAAATCAAAACAGCAGTGCTGGTGCATGCCTTTAATCCCAGTACTTGGGAAGCAAAGGCAGAAACAGACAGAACTCTGTGTGTTTGAGGTCAGCCTGGTCTACAGAATAATTCCAGGACAGCCTAGGCTATCCATTGAAACCTTCTCTTGAAAAACAAAATTAAAAAGAAAAAAAGAAAAAGAAAAAACAAAAAGAAAAAGAAAATTAAATGTAAAAAAGAAAAGAAATAAGAGAACTCCTGTACTTTTACCAGTCCTGCAGGGAGCGGCCCAGACAGGGTCCTAAGCACCTGTAGTACTGCGCTAGACATCCAACAAGTTCAAGACAGCCAGCTCTCTACTACACTAATCAGTCAAAACTAGCATATGAGAATGCTGAAGACTTATTGAAAAGGATTAAGGCTAGAGGTACAACGGAGAGCCAATGGAGTGCAACTTGGACAACATGGGGACCCTGATTGGTTCTGTTAATGGGGCCTCTTATAATGACGTTAGAAGACTTATATTCGGGTTTTGCATCTTGAACACCCTGTCCAGGTTCATCAAAACTACAATGAGAGTAATAACCTACTGATGATATTCCTGGAGTGCCAACCTGTTCCTTCAAGGCAGATTCATAAGAGAGAATGAAGTAGAAGGTAGAAAAGACTAACAACAAGTCGTTGTCCTTAGCAACCTGACCACAAACGCTTACACCAGTCAGCTGCACTACTTTCATTTTATTTTATTTTTTAAGATTTATTTTATTTATTTTATGTGTATGAGTACACGGTAGCTGTACAGATGGCTGTGATCCATCACGTGTGTGACTACTGGGAATTGCACTCAGGACCTCTGCCGGCATTGCTCGCTCCAGCCCTGCTCGCTCTGGCCAACTGCAACGCTTTTAAAACTGTAAGTGCTGCTGGACAGTGGTGGCGCACGCCTTTAATCCCAGCACTTGGGAGGCAGAGGCAGGCAGATTTCTGAGTTCGAGGCCAGCCTGGTCTACAAAGTGAGTTCCAGGACAGCCAGGGGTATACAGAGAAACAAACAAACAAACAAAAACAAAAAACAAAGAAACCAAAACTTAAGTGTCCCTAGCTAACGCTCCGTTTGCTTCTGTTTGCTAGCTTGCTCACTTGCCCCATCTTGTGGTTTTAGAGTATAAAATAAAAGTGCAACCAGCTCTGCATCTTTGAGGCTCTTCCCTGGCTTTAGTGAACGCACACATCTTCTATCTTCCACTCTCACTGATGTTGGAATGCTTATTCCAGAGATTCCTATAATATTATCACAGACATTTTTTTCTAAAAGATTCTCCTAAAGTTAAAGTAAATGAAAAATTAAGAGAATTGACTCCAGGACCTTGCACATGCTATGTAAGGTCTACATCCAGCTACATCCCCATCCCTCTGCCCACCTTTTATTTTTATACAAGTTTTCACTAAGCTGCCCTTGACTTCCTTGTAGCCTGAGAAGGCTTTGAGTTTGTGATCTTCCAGTCTTATATTCCCGAGTACCTGGCATTAGAGGCCTGCACTATCTAGCCTGGCTGTTGGAATTGTTTCTTTTTCTTTTTTTTCTTTTTTATATTATTATATCTAAGTACACTCTAGCTATCTTCAGACACCCCAGAAGAGGGCGTCAGATCTCATTATGGATGGTTGTGAGCCATCATGTGGTTGCTGGGATTTGAACTCATGACCTTCAGAAGAGCAGTGGGTGCTCTTAACCGCTGAGCCATTTCTCCAGCCCCCTGGAATTGTTTCTTATAGGAATTTCTGCTATATGTGCTCAGTAGTATTTGGCTCAAGGACCTCCGAATATTTTATAATATTCCGTTCAATATTCTTTCACATGATGGAAGGAGAGAATCAACTCATCCCAGGACAGCCATGGATACAGAGAAACCCAATCTCAGAAAAAAACCAAAACCAAAACCAAAAAAACCTCAAAAAACAAAAAGGAGAAAAACAAGGAAAGAAAGGGAGAGAGAGAGAGAGAGAGAGAGAGAGAGAGAGAGAGAGAGAGAGAGAGAGAGAGGCCCTATGTTGTGCTCAGAATGAGAATATCTCAGAAGTCATTATACTTATTATTGATATAGAGTTTCTCTATGTAGCTTTGGCTGTCCTGGAGCTCACTTTGTAGACCAGGCTGGCCTGGAACTCAGAGATTCACCTGCCTCTGCCTCCCAAGTGCTGGGATTAAAGGTGTGTGCCACCACTGCCCGGCCTTTTTTTTTGTTTTTGTTTTTGTTTTGTTTTTCAAGACAGGGTTTCTCTGTGTAGCCCTGGCTGTCCTGGAACTCACTCTGTAGACCAGGCTGGCCTCGAACACACTGCTTGTTTCTTACAAGACCTCCCCCTTATTTTACTGTGAAACTTTATTTCTACATTCCTAGAACTCCGTTTTTCACTTTATTACTTCACAACCTACCAACAAACAACCTGAAAGAGCAGGTTGCAACTCAGGAAGCAGAGGCAGGCAGCAAGGCCAGCCTGGCCTACAGAACAAGTTCCAGGACAGCCAGGGCTACACAGAGAAATCCTGTGTCAAAAATACAAACACAACTAAACAAACAAACAAACAAAAAAACCAAATAAAAAAGTAAATGAGTATATGAGAGGCTATATTGAAAGGCTCTGGTTTTGATGCCCAGCACTGGGAAAAAAAGGAGACTGTAAAGAAGTTGTGTGGATGGTATGTGTAACAGACAAGAGTGAGAGCCTTTAGAAACCCCTAAATTATCTCGATATGTAATTTCACAAGATTTGCCACTGTGCTGTATATATGTATACTTTGACAATAGAATTTTAAAATAGCTCTTATTGGAGATAGGAAGAGTGATGCACATCTGTAATTCTAGCCCTTGCAAAGTAGAGGCATCTTCAACTACATAATTAGTTCGAAGCCAGCTACGAGCTGCATGTCCATCCCACCTTCTACCTAGCCTTTATTTATAAAATTCATCAATATTTATGTATTTCTTTTATAGTGGGGATTGAATCAGAGCTTCTGACTTGCTAGGTAAGCACTCCATCACTGAGCTATGCTCTCAGCTCTGTCATGCCATGCCATTTAAAAGTCTATATTGAAAGGAGTCTCGAGTCTGTTATAACTTTGCACTTGGTTACATCTCTTTTTCCGAAACAGCAGCTTTTTCAACGTAATTCAGGCTGGCCTCGAACTCAGAAATCCACCTGCCTCTACCTCCCAAGTGCTGGGATTAAAGGCGTGCCGGCGAGATCCTCGCGCGCGGGAGGCGGGGAAAGAGGGACAGCCTGGGCTCTTTAAAGCGCGTTCGCGAAACCGACGGGCATTCGCAGTCGTGCCACATTCTCGCCTCCACCTCAGGTGGCCAAGCTCAGCCGCAGATCCCGGTACTTTGGGAGCGGTCTCTCCCGCGCCACAAGATCTCCTGACTAACACGCGAGGCCCGGCACCTCACACACGGCCAACCCAGAGCGTTTTTCCTTTCTTCGCCCTTCAGACCCTAGCGGAGCGGAAGTGACGCAGGGCGGCCGCCGGAAGTGTCGCGGGGTGCTGTGCGACCGGCTGTGAGCAGAGCGGGGCCTGGATCCGGAGCGTTACCGCTATGTCGATCGAAATCGAGTCTTCCGAGTGAGTCCTGCCGTGGCGTGTTCGCGGCGTGGCGTGGCGTGGCGTGGGGTGGAGGGTGCTCGTAGGACGTCGGAGGGGGCTGCGCGCCGGAGGCTGCGGCCTCCAAGCACTTTCCGGGTTGGCTCCCTCTTAGTTGGGCCCGCGAGAAAGCAGCCGTGGGGCGGGCAGCCTGGAGTCCCTGGGCTCCGGCGTGGGGCTGTGCAGGGGCACACGGAGCAGACCTGACTGCTGTGTTTTCCTCTGCCCACCACCCCTCCCTCGGCGCTGCCGGTGTGCCGCCAGTCCCCCAGCCTGTCTGTGAGGCAGCTCTGCCTTCTGGCCCAAGCGCTAGTTACCCTCAAGGTTCGGCTGCTTCCCCTATCTGATCAGATCCAATGTGGTGTCGTGTTTTGGTTTGCAACTTGTAGAGAGAGAACCTCTGTGTGGACACGGAATTAGAATATTGGGTCAGAAGAAGGCGGGGGCGATGAGGAGCCTGGTGGGCGGGGAGTGACTGAGGCGTCTTGCTTGGAGTCTCCACCCACCGCCTTTTAGTCTCTGAAAAGTAGAATTAAATTAGCAAAGAGTTGTGTTCTGAGTGCAAGGGAGAGATAGGTTTGTTCTGAAGGTCTGCAGAAGAGCAGGGTTTATTAAGTCGTCTGAGTCTGGAACCTGCTATGTATTTTTAAGACTGAAGCTGGACGTGAAGGGTGCACGTCTGTAATCGCAGCACTAAACAGGCCAGTAGGAAGGCCGGGAGGCCAGCCTGGGCCCCTTCATAGCGAGATACGTGTTTCTAACTCACTTATGTGTAAGTCACTTTTTTTTCTGGGTTTTGTTTTTGAGGCAAGGTTTTCTATGTAGCCATAGCCGTCCTGGATTCACTCTGTAGACCAGGTGGATCTCACACTCAGAGATTCACCAGGCTCTGCCTCCAGAGTGCTGGGACTAAAGACGTGTGCCACCCAGTTTTATAAATCATCTCTAATTGTATATATGCTTTGATTGTGGGAGGCAGACAGTAGACAAAAAAGTAAGTAAAATATGACACAGTAACAGATGATCAGTGTGTAGATAAATAAAAACAGTGACAAACAGTGTTGGAAGGCATAACTTAAGTCAGGGCGGAACGGCAAAGGGTTTTTTTTACTCTGGGACCTACTAGCCTTAACGAACAATCTTTGAGCCTTGAATAGCCTTTTGTATGAGGAATAACTGTGCATGCTCATATTATTATTGTTATCATTGTTTTGTTGTTGTTTTGAGACAAGTTTTCTCTGTGTATCTCTGGCTGTCCTGGAACTCATTCTGTAGACCAAGCTGGCCTCGAACTCAGAGATCCATCTTCCTCTCTGTCTCTGCCCAGAATGTAGCCTTGGCTGTCCTGGAACTCACTCTGTAGATAGACCAGGCTGACCTCGAACTCAGAGATCTGCCTGCCTCTGCCTCTCAAGTGCTGGGATTAAAGGCATGTGCTACCACTGCCCGGCTGATGATTTAATTTGTTAGTTTTGTTTTTTGAGGCAGAGATTGCTCTGTGTAGCCCTTGCTGTCTTGGAAGTCATTCTGTAGACCAGGCTGCCCTCAGAGATCCACCTGCCCCTGCTTCCTGAACGCTGAGATTAAGGCAGTGTACCACTACTGCCTAGCTAGTTGATTTAAAAAGAAAAAAAATCAGTAGCTATTATAGGTTTAAAGTGTCTCACACAAATGTCCAGTAGACCTAGTGATCAGAATAATAATGGCTATGGCTACCAACTTCCTTTCAATCTCCGGACTAAATGACTTTCTTTCTTTCAGTGTGATCCGTCTGATCATGCAGTACTTGAAGGAGAACAGTTTACATCGGGCGCTGGCTACCCTGCAGGAGGAGACTACTGTCTCTCTGAATACTGTGGACAGCATTGAAAGCTTCGTGGCTGATATTAATAGTGGCCACTGGGACACTGTTTTACAGGCTATACAGTCTCTGAAACTGCCAGACAAAACCCTGATTGATCTCTATGAACAGGTAAGAATGAGGTGATGTTCTTGAAGTTTTTGGTTGGTCCCTTAATTAGGGAGTATAAGTAAGGCTTTCTTCAAGCACTTAAGGGATATAAGTGCATGTAAAATGTACATTGTGAACACTCAACGGGGTATTTTTTTCTTCTCTTCAAGATTTTTCCCAAACTGAAATTATTTCTTGGTATGGTTTTGAGGATCAGACCCAGGGAAACTGAGATTACTTTTAGATGCTCATTAAATGAAATATCCTAAAGCTGAGCATGGTGGTTTGAGGCTAGGTGGTATACATAATGAATTCCAGGCCAGCCAGGAGTATATAGTAAGACCCTGTCTTTAAAAAAAAAAACAAAAAAGACGAGAGAAAAATATTGTGATGTTAAATCATATAATGTGATTCAGTTCGGGCACTGACCATCTGGAATTACCACACACCACTAAGTCTGACATAGATTTCTCTTACTTTAGATACTGCCTCTACTATGTTGCAGTGTGCAGGGGCAGGGCATATTTATTTGGTCCATTTTTGTTTTTTCTTTTTTTTTAAAAGATTTATTTATCGTTATATGTAAGTACACTGTAGCTGTCTTCAGACACACCAGAAGAGGGCATCAGATTTCATTACGGGTGGTTGTGAGCCACCATGTGGTTGCTGGGATTTGAACTCAGGACCTTCAGAAGAGCAGTCAGTGCTCTTACCCGCCGAGCCATCTCACTAGCCCTTGTTTTTGTTTTTTAAGACAGAATGTCTCTGTGTAGCCCTGGCTGTCCCAGAACTTGCTATATAGATCCACCAGAGGTCAATGTGCTTCTGCACTGCCTCCCTTGGTGCTGGGGTTAAAGGCATGCCCCATGACTGCCTCCCTCAGTGCAGAGGTTAAAGGCATGCACCATGACTGCCCCACTTTAGGCTGCTTAGGCTTTTGGACTGCTATATTTGGTGGCTCACATGACATGCACAAATTTAATAATCTACTAAAATGATCCATAGTACTCAGAAGACATCTGTATTTATGTGATTAGAGTTTTTTGTTTTGTTTTTTTTTTTTTTTTTAATTCAAGGACACAGATCAGAACTAGCCAAAGAAAAAGACAGAAAGGGCCAATCTGAGAGAGCCCCACATGTAGAATGTTGGCTCTGTCTCTATGGAAAGGGCTGTGCCTCCCACCTGGCAGATCCCCAGCCAGAGGCTTCTGTGGAGATTTTGTTACATGACCCCACTGGTCAATACAATCTCTAGCCTCAGTCTTCACCCTCCCCTCCCCGTTGGCCCTTTTCATCAGAGGTGAGGTTGGCTCACAACCTTACCTAATAGCATGGCTTTTCTGGTAAGCAGTCCCTGTTCCAAGGTATCATTTTAGCATAAATTTATGTGTCACTCAAGGGGCTGCTGAGTAGCAGCAGATAATTTTGTCAGTAGTAGAATTCTAAGGGTTTTATAAGTTCTAAAGCAAGACTCTAGCGTAGACATCAACTTACGTATTATAAAATAACACACAGGTGTGATGATTCAAACCTTTAACCTCAGCACTTGGAGGGTATCCTGGTCTACATAGTGAGTTCCAGGTGGTCCAGAGCTGCATAGTAGTGAGACCCTATCTCAAAATGATCAAAACCAAGAAAAATAATAATAAAAAAAGTTAGAATTTGGAGGATGATTATGGGTGTGTGTGTTGTGTGTGTGTGTGTGTGTGTGTGTGTGTGTGTGTAGATTGCTAAAGAGAATGTGCTGAAAAATTGATTTTCTTTCCATTGTCCAGGTTGTTTTGGAATTGATAGAGCTTCGTGAATTGGGTGCTGCCAGGTCACTTCTGAGACAGACAGATCCCATGATTATGTTAAAGCAAACCCAACCAGAGCGCTATATTCATCTGGAAAACCTCTTAGCCAGATCTTACTTTGATCCTCGTGAGGTATGTCTATGGTAGTTAAAAGATAACCCTTTTAATTGTGAAAATTAAGTAGTGTGGCCTTGCAGAAAGAACGTTTAAACTTTCTGTTTGTTGTTGTGTTGAGCAGGCACATGTGTAGGGTCAGAGGACAACTTACAGGAGTTGTTTCTTCTCTTATACCATGGGATTCAAACTCATCATCATGCTTGGTGGTAAACACTTTCTTCCACACCTCCATCTCATCCATCAAGACAAGCACAACTAAATGCATGCACATACAGACATAATTTCTTTTGCACATGACCTTCCACAGGAGAGCTGTTAAGATAAAAGAAAGGAGAATGTAATAGGAACTGGGTAATAGAAAGTTCAAATTTTTGAAGAATGTGATTCTTTTTGGTCCTGCAAGTATTTCTGAAACCAGAGCCACACCTCTATCCTTGTGGCTTACCTGGGATCATCAGGAACAACAGTGCAATTACATACTTCTGAAGTGCAAGTGTGCAGAATTGGAAAGTTATTTTAAAAATACTAATTTGGCTTAATTCCTCACCTGTTCAACTGGATATTTTGTTTTTGTTGTTTTCCTCTTTGAATGTCTTGTTTTCTTTGCTTTTAAATTTTTTTCTTCTTATGGTTAAGTGTATGTGTTCTTGTGTGTATGTACATACATGTGTGTACCTGTCTGAGGGGGTCAGAGGCATCAAATTCACCTTTGAAGCTGGAGTTGAGAGTTGACTGTTGTGGGTACTGGGAATCAGCTTTCTTTTCTGGAAGTAGTACATGCTGTCAGCTGCTGACCAATCTCTCCAGCTTTGCTTTATTCATGCTTTCCTTCTTGAAAATGATGCCACCTCCTTTTTTTTTCTAGGCATATCCAGATGGAAGTAGCAAAGAGAAAAGGAGAGCAGCAATTGCCCAGGCTCTAGCTGGGGAAGTCAGCGTGGTGCCACCTTCTCGTCTCATGGCATTGCTGGGACAGGTAATTAAATGCCTGTAGAGGTGAAGTTACCCTGAGTTCTGGTCCTGGTTCCTGTGTGTAAGGCATATTTCTGAGCTAAGGAGATTACACAGGCTGGGAGGAGAGCCTACCTGTAAAGCTAACTGCTCAGTAGCTGCGCCATGCACCCTTCCTCTTCTGGGAGAGCAAACTAGGCATCCGGGTCAGAAGCTCAGCATCTGTAGAGTTATGGTGGAGCTGTGCTGGGGAGCCTAGAGTTAATGCTCATGCTCCATAAAGTCCATACTCTTCCCAGCTTTCTGGTCTTATCAGGCTGGCCTTTAGCTTAATTAGTAGGACAAACTACTTGCTGCTTCTGCATGAGATCAGAGGTTTGTTCCCACAAAAACCAATAGTGAGGCTGAATTTTATTTTTTGACATGAAAAAAAATGTGTTTATGGTGTTGCTGTGAGTACATGTGTGTATGCATACACATGTGTGCCCAAATTGAGCACTTGGGAGATGGAGGCAACCTAGGGAGGAAAGGATTTGTTCATTATACACTCTAGGAAAGCCAGGGTAAGAGCTCAAGGCAGGAATGTGGAGGCAAGACCTGTAGCAGAAACCAGTTAATATGCTGCTTATTGTCTTGCTTTCCCATGTCTTTCCTCTTGCTTTCTCATATCACCTGGGACCATCTTCCCAGGGATGGTACTGCCCACAGTGGGCTGGGCCCTTACATCAATTGTTAATCCAGAAAATAGCCTCAGCTCTTCCCACAGACCAGCCTTTGCAGATGATTGGTGTGTATCAAGTTCACAAAAACTAACCATCAGGAGTGCGAAGTGCCTTCGTCTAGATGTGTTCAGGGTAGCACTCATTAGATAAAATGACAAGTAGGAAGCAGTGCAAATATTCACTATATATATATTGATAAGGTAAACAGAAACTTCCAGCAAAAAGTATATTTTACAGCCATTAAAATGATAGTTTTGATCCCAGCACCTGGGAGGCAGAGGCAGGTGGATCTCTGAGTTTGAGGCCAGCCTGGTCTACAGAGTGAGTTCCAGGACAGCCAGGGCTACACAGAGAAACCCTGTCTCGAAAAACCAAAACAAAAAACCAAAAAGATAGTTTTGCAATTCCTAATACATATGAGCTGGCATATTAAGACATGTCATCATACGGGGTGAAGACAATATAAATTTAGTATATACTAAAATTGTTAGTAGAGCAATTATAAAACTATCCTGAGAGGAACATGACTAGAAGGGATTATGTAAAATATTATTAGTGACTGGTTTTGAGTATTGGAACTCTGAGAAATTTCTGCTTTCCACATTTTTGTTTATAATAGAAGGAAATAACAGTAATAATTAATAATGAAATAATGGTGTAGATTTTTTTCCTGTCAGTCTTCCATGAGAAGTCCATGCTCTTGCCCACACTGAACCATAGATTGTGTTTGGGTGTGTTAAAGATGGTGTGACCAGGAAGCTTATTAATTTCTTCAGACCTCCTTTCAGGCATGTTTTTGCCTGAGCAGTGATTACTGGCTCTTCAAAGCCTCTAATTGATTCTTTCCTTTCTCACAGGCATTGAAGTGGCAGCAGCACCAGGGATTGCTTCCTCCTGGTATGACCATAGATTTATTTCGAGGCAAAGCAGCTGTCAAAGATGTGGAAGAGGAGAAGTTTCCAACACAGCTGAGCAGGCATATTAAGGTGGGTTCAGTACCTTAGACACGGAACAGTTAGTGATCAGTTAAGTACCATCATGTATAGAGCCCCTGAGACAGGGTTTCTCTGTGTAGCCCTGGCTGTCCTGGAACTCACTCTGTAAACCAGGCTGGCCTCAAACTCAGAAATCTGCCTGCCTCTACCTTCCAAGTGCTGGGATTAAAGGGTGTGCGCCACCACTGCCCAGTGCACATGGTAGTTTTGAGTAATAACTATTTACCTTGGCTTCATTCTGTTGGTGCCACTGGGCTAGAATTTTTCTGGCATGAACAAGTTGCAGTGTAACTTTCTGGCATGCAAAGTTTGCAGTGAAAATGTAACTAGACACGATGGTGCATTCCCAGTAATTTTGCAGACCGAGGCAGGAAGACTCAGGTTCAAGGCCTGCCTCAGCCCTAGACTCAGTTCAAGTCCAGTGTGGGCAACTTACTGAGACCTAGTCTCAAAATAAAAAAGAGAGCTGGGGATATAGTTCAGTAGTGGAGCACCTGCCGAGTATATGTGGACCCAGGGTCTGTGCCCCAGCATCCAAATACAAAAGGAAAGAGAAATCCATGTCAGTCTTTTCTTACTATCTGTCTACTGTCCTGTGGCTTCCCTGACATTGGGACATTGTCACTGCCAGTGCTTGAAGGCACTTACCAAGCAATAGCTTGTAATCCCAGCACTTATGGAGTACCGAAGAAAGGATGATGTCCAAGTTTGAGGACAGTGTGGACTGTATATTGATTTCTTGGCCAGCTTAGGCTGCACAGTGAAATCATCTGTGAAAGAACAAAACAAAGTGGTCTCCCCTTTAATTAAAACATTAAATAACATTTAGATGTACAACTGGTCAGAGAAAGCATCCACCAGGGTTAGCTGTAGAAATGCCCTCCAGTATTCCATCCATAACATGGGCACCTGTAATTATAAGCAAGGGTAGAGTTTCACGAAAGCTTAATAAAATGGGGATTGTTTTAAGACGACTACATAAAAATTTATGTCTTCATTATTTCCCTCGGAACAGTTTGGACAGAAATCCCACGTGGAGTGTGCTCGATTCTCTCCAGATGGTCAGTATCTGGTCACTGGCTCTGTTGATGGATTTATTGAGGTGTGGAACTTCACTACTGGGAAAATCAGAAAGGTAAAATGCATTACCTTTTTTAGGAAGAATTGCTAATTTTTCTTTAATTCTCTGTGTCTTATTTCTGAGTTAGATGACTTGAAGATGGCTTTTTATGAAACAAACATGTATTTTATAATTTAAAAGCTCCTTTTAAGTTAAATTCTGAATCTTATTAGGGAAAATAATATCTATTTTTTTGATTTTTTTACAAAACTTGAAAACAGTTTTTGTAAATTTTATTTTGGATGAATAATATATCTATCTAGAGTTGAGAAAGTGTCCTGAGGTCTTTAAAGTGTGAGACTTCTTTCTATTCCTGTTCTTGAGGTAGTCAGAGCTCCTCCTTGGTTGTGCCATGGTTACCCATTTCTTAGCTTCCCAGCAGTGTTCTGTATGTGCTAGGAGTTACTCATGTGCTTCTTAGTAATGCTGCACAGATGGCGGCATACATGCCATGTAGTGCATTCTGCCCCTTGCTTTCCTCTTTTTACTGTTTTTGAAGTAATTGCTGAATCACAGTGGATTGTATGAATGAGTCATGAGTCCCTTTAAGATTGTTGCCAGTCTCTCCTAATTGGAACACTAATGGTAATTTTTATGTAAATAGCCATCACCATTTTCTGTTCTGTGAAGCCTGAGTTCTACACAGCCCATGCATGTATACACATGTGAGTTAGTGTGTGTGGGTCATGTGTATATATGTGTGCTGATGTGGATTATTATTCATTAATTTAAGTGTAACTTTTATTACTGAGTACTAAATTTCAATCCATAGTGATTTTTAAAAATTGCATCTATTCTTTGTTTATGGGGGCTGTGTCTGTGGTATCTATATTGGAGTTGGTGGGCATCTGGTGGGAGTTGGTTCTCTACTGATAGTGTGTGGGTCTCAGGAATTAAACTTAGTAATAGGTCTCTGTGCTGGCTAGTTTTTATGTCAGCTTTACAGAAGAAGATAGAGTCATCTGAGAGGAAGGAATCTTAATTGAGAAAAATCCATGTGATAGGGTTGTGGGCAAGCATGTATAGCATTTCTTAATTAATAATTGATGTGGGAAGATCTAGCCATTGTGGGTAGTTCCATCCCACTTCCCAACCTCTAAGCCCTCTCTACCCTCCTACTTGCCCACCCCCACCCTACTCCCCGTGGTGGTGCTGGGTGCTATAAAAAGCAGGCTGAGCAAGCTTAACGAGCAGATTTGTCCAGGGCCTCTGCCTCAGCTCCTGCCCCCAGTGAAGGTGTGTTACCTTGATGTGTAAGATGGAATAAGTCCTTTCCTCTGCCAGTTGCTTTGGCCACGGTGTTTATCACAGCAGTAGAAACTAAACCTCTCTACCTACTGAGCCTATCTTGCCAGCTGGGATATGGGTTTTATGGGTGATTTACACGTTGTATGTTTGGCTTGAAAAATATTAAATACCTTGTGGAGTTGATTCTCTTTCCACCTTTACATGAGTTCCAGAGATCAAACTCTGGTGGCCAGGCTTGTGTGGCAAATGTCTATCAGCTAAGTCATCTTTCTGGTCCTTTTGTTTAAACCATGAAACAATCTCATTTTATAATTAGAAGAAAAGTCATTGTTAACTGCGTTACTTTAACAACTGTTAATCGTCATTACTTTAGGATCTTAAGTACCAGGCCCAGGACAACTTCATGATGATGGACGATGCTGTCCTCTGCATGTGTTTCAGCAGAGACACTGAAATGTTAGCAACTGGGGCCCAAGATGGAAAGATCAAGGTATGGATCAGTGCCAAGAGTGCTGGTATTTAGTTACCATTCTTAAGTTTTTGTTTTGTTTGCTTATTTATTTTGGGTTATTGAGAACAGGTTTCTCTTTGTAGCCTTGGCTGTCCTGGAACTCACTCTGTAGAACTTGATGGCCATGTACTCAGAGATCTGCCTGCCTCCACCTCCCAAGTACTGGGATTAAAGATGTGTGTGCCACCTGTTTTTTAATGGTGCCGTACACATGACATTCATTATCCAAATAACTCATAGGTATTGAGCATCACCTTGATGCTAATTTCTTTTTCTTGTTCAATTTTACTAATTCTGTCTGGGATGGTCTGTTAACATGTTAAACAGTTGATGAATTACAAATCTAGCCCTACAGTTCAAATCTGTACATGTCTGTTTTGGCTGTAGCTCATTGTAATGTATTGCATGGTGATATATACTTAAAGGAAATGATGTAAGGCTAGTTTAGTTGTGCTTTGTTTTTAATTGCTGATTATGGACCTGGGGATAGGTAAACATGCAAATGGTCACTGCTTAATGGACTTCGCTACTGCTTTTTTTTTTTTTTTTTTTTTTTTTTTTTTTTTTTTTT
This sequence comes from Montemys delectorum, assembly GCA_019843815.1. Classification (NCBI taxonomy): domain Eukaryota; kingdom Metazoa; phylum Chordata; class Mammalia; order Rodentia; family Muridae; genus Montemys; species Montemys delectorum. Next base: position 41,540 of record JADRCD010217726.1, on the reverse strand, counting down.
TTTTTTTTTTGTAGTGTTTGAAATTGAACTCGGGGCCTTGGTGAATGTTAGATACTCTTACCCTGGGGTTTTTGTTTGTTTTAAAGGTTTATTTGTCTTAGTTTGTTTTAAGAATTTATTTTATATGTGTGAGTGCTTTGTCTGCATGTGTATATGTGCACCATGTGTGCCTGTTACCTAAGGAGGTCAAAAAAGGGCATCAGTCCCCTGGAACTGAACTTGCAGGCAGTTCTGAGCTGCCATGTGGTGTTGGGAATTGAATCTGGGTCCACCACGAAAGCAGCAAGTGCTCTTAAGTACTGAGCCATCTCTCCAGTCCACCACTGAGGTGGTTTGGTGGTGGTGGTGGTGGTGTTTTTAAAATTTGTAGCCTTGAATCTTTTTTTTTTTTTTTTTTTTTTTTTTGATTTTTTTGAGACAGGGTTTCTCTGTGTAGCCCTGACTGTCCTGGAACTCACTCTGTAGACCAGGCTGGCCTCAAACTCAGAAATCCACCTGCCTCTGCCTCCCAAGTGCTGGGATTAAAGGCATGCGCCTCTACTGCCTGGTTTTGAATCTTTATTTTAATAATTTATAAGAAAAGAGTTGTAAGTTTCTGAAGATTTTGTATCACTGCATTACTGCCTTAGACATGCCAAATTGAACTGTTGGTGTGCAGCTTGGTGCTGCTTTGGTATATTAGCACCGTGTTGTGAACTGTGTCCACTAACACTTTATTCACATGTTTGATTTTCTTAATAAAGGTTTGGAAGATTCAGAGTGGACAGTGTTTGAGAAGGTTTGAAAGGGCACATAGTAAAGGTGTCACTTGCCTAAGCTTTTCCAAGGACAGCAGTCAGATCCTCAGTGCTTCTTTTGACCAGACAATAAGGTAAGAGGAATCCCTCAACCGTCTTCCTGAAGATTTGATAAACAGATCAAGGCTGAGATGGTATAGACAGCAAGGGCATGGAGGCTCATTGTCTCCAGGTCAGGGGCACAGTGCACTTCTGTTTGTATCCAGAAGAGGTCTGAAGGGTGAACTAACAGTGCTTCATGTTTCTCAGTGTGTGGTCTCTGAAGTTAGGTGTGGAAGTGGTGGCTTGGACTCTCAGCGCTTGGAAGGCAGAGACAAATAGACTGTGAATCCTAAGCCATCTTGGACTCCCTGGTGAAACTCTGGAGCCATGTGTCTTATCAGCCCTTTAGAGGACACAGCTGAGACCACTAATTACTAACCTCTTACTTACTGGTCTGTACAGAAGCCTAGGTTACTGACATTTCTCTAAGTCTCTTGCTGTGCAGTTTGTATTGGTTTTGTTTCATTGTTTGACATAGTGAAAATTATACTGTGTGTAGTTCTTCATTTAATATTGTAATGCTTTTATAATTCATCTAAAATGCATTCAACACTTTGCTTCCAGAAATAACATACTAGATATTTTTCTTTTACTTTTATTTGATAGAATTCATGGTTTAAAATCTGGAAAAACACTGAAGGAATTTCGAGGCCATTCCTCCTTTGTCAATGAGGCAACCTTTACACAAGATGGACATTACATTATCAGTGCATCCTCTGATGGCACTGTGAAGGTGAGGTGGCATATTACCCTCTACTCACCTTGGGCTGTCTGCTCTGTGTTGCTTTTTAAGGAGGTATTGTTGGTCAGGATGGTGGTGATCCAGCATGTGAGGCTGAGACCAAAGTTCCTTATTGATCTGTATGGTATGCATTCCTGTCTCCTCCAACTTATATAACCCAAGCTATAACTATATAAACCCATGTATAGAGAAAGCTCTTCTGAACTTAGTGATGCTTCATTCATAGATACATGCAGCAGTTCAGCCTTCCATAGCTGTAAGCCAGTACTTAAAATCAAATTCAGAAGTCTTAGTGACCAAGTAAATCCTTGTTTCTTGTATTTCTACCCAAGTTTAGGGCTTCCCTTATATTTGAAAAGGAGTAGAGGAAAGAAAGCGTAGAAATGTAGTAAAAGCCATTTGTAACCTTGGGCCTTTCCACCCATGTCCAGGTTCACGAAATATTGCTCTGAGACTTCTTATATATGAATGAATGCCTAGGCTAACAGGCTTGGCTCTGTTCCCCAACTAGCTCATAATTATCTATTTATTCTGAGTCATGCTCCGTGGCTGGTTACCTAGTGGTCGGTTTCTTGCAACTGTCTTCTGTGTCTAGGGTGAATCTTCCATGCCTGTTTCCCTTTCTGTTTCCCTCTCTCTCTGCTGGATGTCCTACCTTCTAATCATGCCTTAGCTCATTGGCCATAGGCTCTTTATCGACAGTCGAAGCTTCCATACATTGCACAAGAGACTATCTCTAAATAAGAACAGAAATAAGAACCTCCCAGCAGTTGTGAATCTGAGGCAGTCCTGCCACATGTTCAGTGCCAGCCTAGTCTGTATGAGACCTTGTCTTCAAAAAACAAGGCGCCAGGTGGTGGTAGCATATGTCTTTAATCCCAGCACTCAGAGGCAGAGGCAGGGGGATCTCTGTGAGCTCGAGATCAGACTGGTCTACAGAGCTAGTTCCAGGACAGATGGCTACACAGAGAAACCCTGTCTTGAAAAACAACAAAACAAAACCAATCAAGGGGTGGGAGAGACAGCTCAGTGGATGCTCTTAAAGAAGGTTCCTGTCAGTTTCGAGCATTTACATGGCAACTCCTAAACATCTGTGACTCCAGTTCCAGTTGATTCAGTTTTCTTTTGGTCTCTGGCGCTGGATACATATGGTGTACATCCCCATAGAGGCAAGCAGTACACTTGTGTCCATAAATACAAATACGTGCGTGTGCTCAGAACTTCCAGACACCCTTCCCTGCGTATCTCAACTGAGTTATTTGCTCTTTCTTCAGTACCTTAAAGATTTGCTTATTTCAGAAGCTGGAGAAAGGGCTCAGTGGTTAGGAGCTTTTTCTGCTTTTCCAGAGAACCAAGGGTTTGATCCTTGTACCCTTGTTCTAGGATGGCCTGGGAAAGAAGGGAAGAAAAATTTACCCAGGAAATGAGGACATGGCTCTGTAAAGTGCTTACATGAGGACCAGCACCCATATAAAAAAGCTGGGTGCCAGTAACCCTGAGCTAAGCTACTAAAGTACCCTTTGTTTTGGCTTTAATGCCTTTTAAGTATTTTTGTGTTTGTGCATGTGAGTGTGTGCATGTCTCCTTTTGCACTTAGAGGGCAGAGGTCAATACTAGGTGGTGGTCTTCAGTTGCTTTCTCCTGTTATTCTTGTTTTTTTTTTGGGGGGGGGGCAGTATTTCAGGCATGCACCATTATACTCAGCTTCTAGCTTACTGAGACAGGATCTGTTTCTGGGGGCTGGTGAGATGGCTCAGCATGTAAGAGCACCGAGTCATGAGTTCACATCCCAGCAACCTCATGGTGGCTCACAACCACCTGTAATGAGATCTGATGCCCTCTTCTGGAGCATCTGAAGACAGCTACAGTGTACTTATTTATAATATTAAATAAATCTTTGGGCCAGAGCGAGCAGGGTCTACCGGAGTGAGCAGAGATCCTAAAAAAGTCAATTCCCAACAACCAGATGAAGGCTCACAACTATCTGTACGGCGACAGTGTGTGCTCATATACATAAAATAAATAAGTAAATCTTCAAAATTAAAAAAAAAAAAAAAGAAAGGTCTCTCACTGAACTTGGAATTCAAAGATTCAGATGAAATGTCCGGCTGGAAAGATCCAGGGATTGTCCTGTCTCCTTCCTAGTTCTGGGATTACTGGCACCCAGCTTTTATGTGGGTGCTGGAAATCAAACGTAAGACCTCATGTTTGCCTAGAAGCACTTTACAGAGCCATGTCCTCTGTTCCTGGGTAATTTTTTCTTCCCTTCTTTCCCAGGCTATTCTAGAATATACTTTCTCAAATTAGGGATCCTTCTGCCTTAGCCCCTTGATGGCTGAAATTACAGTTATGTACCATCATGCCTGGTATTTTGTTAATTTGAGACAGATCTTGCTATACAATAGCTCAGGCTGACTTTGAACTCTCAGCTCCCTAAGTGCTGGGATTAAAGGTATGTGCCACTGTGCCAGCTTCTGGTTGTTTATAAAGATAGCAGTGTTGAAACATAGCTAATTTCAAAGTTATGTCGTTCTGTTAGCTAAGGAAGAATATATAAGAAAAGACCCTGGATCATAAATGGTATTTATTGATTAGCTTGTTGGTTTCATTTTATTATGCTAGTTCAATACTGAAGAAGTTAAATGCTTTCTGAACATATGGCAGATTATTTGATTCTCTTAAAACCAAGCAGCTTTATTTGAGCCAATTTAATTCATTTTTAAGACTTAAAACTTTAGAGATTCTCGTAGTCTAAATGTTTATGCTTTACAATTTTTTGTTGTAGATCTGGAATATGAAGACCACAGAATGTTCAAATACCTTTAAATCCCTGGGCAGTACTGCAGGGACAGATATTACAGTCAATAGCGTGATTCTGCTTCCTAAAAACCCAGAGCATTTTGTTGTGTGTAACAGATCGAACACAGTGGTCATCATGAACATGCAGGGGCAGGTGAGTGCTTAGAAAGTGTGTCTGCACTGAACCTGATTCTGGCCCAGACTGTGAGGCTTCACTAGTTCTCAGCTGTCTGTAGCTCTGTGTATTTGTAGGCATGCATTCAGAAAGTACATCCTTTCTCTAGTGTGTGGATGATACCTTTTCATCCTTCATCTAATCTGCCCTTTAATTTGTTTTTTGAGACAGAGTCTTGCTATGTAGTCTAGGCTACCATCAAACTCAGTGACCCCTCTCTCTGACTTCTGAGTGTTGGGTTTATGGGTAGCCACTACTATGTCCAACTCTGGTCATTGAGCCTCCTATAGATCCCAGCACTTCCTTTTAGGGAGGTCCAGTGTGGGGTAGATTACTCTTTTGGGGCATCTTACTACACAGGCTAACATGGGATACCAATGGGAAGAAAACAAGCAGCAGTACCTCACTGTAGCCTAGGGTGGCCTTGAACTCAGTCCTTTCCATCCTTTCTCAACCCCTCAAGTGCTAGGACTCCAGGTGAGCCCTACCAATATGAGTTTAATGCTTATGATAAAGCAAAGTCTTAGTTGGCCCATCCTGGGGCGGGGTATGGGCTTTGCATCTTTAGAGTGGACTTGGTGAACATAAGTCTAGTTAACACTGAAAACCAGAAGTACATTGATTTAGATGGTTGATATGAGGTAATGAATTTGCCTCATGAGAACATGGTCCGTAAACCAGAGGACAGGGCTGGTGACTTGGATGCAAAATTCAAAATTTCTGTCAGTTGTTTTTTAGGTAGCTTATCTGTTGAATATTTAGGCAGGAGGATCTAACACATTTTGAGTGGAACTTCTGATAGTAACCAAAGTGCAAAATAACTAAAAATGTCAGAATTGAAATTTTTATTTTCTCAGTGTCTGATGCATGGCTGTCATTGGGAGGTTGGAGGCAGAAGATCAGGAATTCAGTCAATTCAGAGTCGGGCTTGAGACCAGCCTGGCTACCCTGAGACCTTGTCTCAAAACAGAAAGTCCCTATTTAAGTGCTAGGCCAGCAGCACGGGTAGTTTAGCATGCTGCCTGTTCTGAATCTTGTGCTTTTTTTTGGGATGTGATGTCTTATAGATTGTCAGAAGCTTCAGTTCTGGTAAGAGAGAAGGCGGTGACTTTGTTTGCTGTGCCCTCTCCCCTCGTGGTGAGTGGATCTACTGTGTTGGCGAGGACTTTGTGCTCTACTGCTTCAGCACAGTCACGGGCAAGCTGGAGAGAACTCTGACGGTGAGCACGAGCTCTGGGAATGTCTGTCCTCTTAACTCTCAAGTACACGCTTTCTGCATTGCATTGGAGGCATTTACCTATTAATAGTTGAATAACTGTGTTGTTAGACATTAGAATTCAGGTGTGTTGTAGTACAATTCTGCCTTAGGGCAGGAAGAGGATGACTATACCGAAAGCAGAGAAGCCAGGCCAGATCTCCTGGGCGGGAGGGGCTGGAGAGACAGGATGCTTTACCAGGTCCTTTAGAAGGCAAATTCCTTGCATATTATCCTTCCAAATTAATCGCTTTTGAAACTTTCAGCTTTAAAGCATTGTTTCAAACAAATTGAAGATATCAGGAGTAATTTCCTTCCTTCTTTCCTTCCTTTTGTTTTGTTTAAGTATTTTGTTTTGTTTGTTTTAAGTATAGAAGAGTTTATTTAGGGCATGGTGAGGGAGTTAAGAGGGTAGCAGAGGCAGAGAGGGGGAGAGAGCAGAGAAATAGAGGCCAGCCATGACCATATGGAGAGAGGGGGAAAGGAAATGTGGGGTGGGGTGGGGTGGGTGGAGCAAGAGGTTAAGAGGTGAATAAGAGCTTCTTTTTGGTTTTTCAAGAGTTTCTCTGTGTAGCCCTAGCAGGCTTTGAACTCAAGATCTGTCAGTTTCTGCCTCCTTTCTGGGATTAAAAGGCATGTACCACCACCCAGTTTATGAGGACTAATTAGTTCCAATTGTTATAATAAACAGTTCCCAAATTTTAATGGTTTAACAAGATAAAAATGCAGTGTTGAATCGGAGAGCCCTCTTTTAAGCAGTGCCTAGAATTTATGACCTCTCCGTGTCTCTTCTCCTCACCCAACTTCGGAGGACTCTTGAGTGTTCTGTTAAGACCTGTGCACCCTGACTGTGCTTTCCATGTTCTAGGTTCATGAGAAGGATGTGATTGGAATTGCCCACCACCCGCACCAGAACTTGATTGCCACCTACAGTGAGGATGGACTCCTGAAGCTCTGGAAGCCCTAAGTCAGCCTTTACAGTGCAGCCAAGGAGCGAGTACTTAAGTGAAGGCATGTTCATGTATTGCTATTACTTTTCCATGTCTACGTCCTAGCATAAAACTTGTAAATAAGTCAGTATGACATATTGAGTAGCTGTGGATTCTTCTAAAAAAGATTTTAATAAACTTAAACCTTTCTTTACCATAAATGCTCATAAAGAGTCAAACTTGATCCTGAAGTCTGGTGGTGAGTGAAAAAGGCTTGGTGACACACATAGGTTTTAATTAGCATTTCAGATAAAGTAGTTTTTTTTCAGGCTGGGCAGTGGTGACACACACCTTTAATCTCAGCACCTGGGAGGCAGAGGCAGGCGGATTTCTGAGTTAGAGGCCAGCCTGGTCTACAGAGTGAGTTCCAGGACAGCCAGTTCTGTGTACAGAGAAATTCTAGAAATATCAGCATTTCAAATCTTTTCGTAGAAGATTAATGAAAACGTTAGTGACTGCCCCAGTTAAAAGCAGATCAACTACTGCCTTTAAGATGCTTTAAATGGTAACTTTCTTCAACAGGAACTTTCATAAAATTATTGTAGCTCAGTCAATGTTTGCTTACAAAGGCAGACATGAAAGTTTTTGCTCTGTCATTCTGACCTCTGCTTTTTATGTTCAGTTCTGCTCGTTTTCCAGTTTGAGTAAGTTACAGGATTTATGGGATTTGATGTTTGGGCACTTCTCTTTTCTATGTAGAGGATGATTTAATATTGAAAATGTACTGTTGTGGAGAAAAATTAGAAAAGGACCGGAGTCGTCTTTTTGATTTTTTTCAGACAAGGTTTCTCTGTGTAGCCCTTGCTGTCCTGGAACTCACTCTGTAGGCCAGGCTGGCTGCAAACTCAGAAATCCACCTGCCTCTGCCTCATAAGTGCTGGGATTAAAGGCGTGCGCCACCACTGCCCGGCTCACAGTCAGTTTTAAGACCAGTTAGGGCTGCATTGTAAGATCTAGTCTCAAAACAAAACAGGAACTATACATTGTGGTATACCAGTAAGCGAAGTATGGGACAAGCTAGTGTTTTTAGTTGTTGGTACCACCATACTTGAGAAACAGCCTTAGAAGGCCACCTTGTTCATCCTTCAGCTATATTTGGAAGGAACCTGTAAGACTGACTTTTCTTAAGCCCCACATAGCTAGCTAGCATTATCAAGCTGAGGGATCCTCCCTGAGTAGCCCTCCTGGGCTAAGGCAGCATTGAAACTGATGCCTGTCCTTGGCACCCACTCCCCATTGAGGGTGTCAAGTAGGGATAACATCCTTATATGTGGATGTAGGATAGGACCTTGTACAGACTGGTAACATCGAGTGGTGCCAGTTTTTAATTTGGCAATCCCCATAGCCAAAGGTAGTAAGGGCCAATGGGAGCTCAGCGCCTGGGCCTTATAAAGTCAGGTTCAGGGGAGGTAGTCTTTGTGTGGCCCACCAGACAGTTCTTTCTTATTAAATTCTACCAGTAAAGCAAACAAGTGTCCTATCCCCTACTTGTTTTGACCAAATTAACAAAACCCGTTACATTTAACCAGGCAACGGTCTAGCTCACTCAACAGTTTAGTGCTAACATTCGAGGTCAGTGTTTCTAAAATTGGAACCATACCGCCAGTGATACTGCTTGACAGCAGATTGGCTTTAATCCAATACAGATTCCATGCCTTACCCTTCCCTCAGACTCCTAAATGCTGGGACTACAGGCATGTCCCAGCACGCCTGGCTGTTCCAGGTGATACAATGTACAACTCTATCCATTAGATCTTCATGTTTAAAGCTTATACACAACCCAGTTGAACCTAAATCCCAACAGGATGAGACCTAATCAGAGTAAGGGGCTGGACTGCTTTTCTGAAAACATGGGTTCAGTTCCCAGCACCCACATTGCAGCTTGCAACTGTAACTTAGTTTGAGGAGACTGTTTACACACCACAGCACATTAAAACAAAACCATTCCTAGGCAGTCCCATTCACAGCCTAAAATCAAAACCAAGGACATACTGAAGGCTTGGGAACCCTTTGTATGCCAAATTTGAGTATTTTGTCCTCTGGGACTCACTGTGGAGAGATGGGACCTGCTGGGAACTGAACCTGGATCCTCTCTATGCATGGTGTTTTGCTAACTCAGATGTTCTCCCCAGATTAGAAATGTCTTTGAATTCCTGACTAGAAAAGATGTGGCAAACCCAGGTAAAGACTGTATTGACATGAAGCACACATTCTCATCCAGGTTGGTTGCAGTTCCCTTTTCTGACTTGGGCTCAGGCCTATACCTTTATTCCTTACCCATATATATTAAGCATTTGCACATTTCAGGAACATAGAAATAACAAAAATTACATCATAAAAACCCATTAATGCTTTGAACTGAGAAAAAAAGGCCTGCAGTGACACAATGGAAACACTTTGTAATCAGTATATTAGACAGTCATACATTTCAGAGGCTGCTTAAATTCTGATATCCAGATTTAAGCATGTAAGCATGTGACTTCAAAACATACAACAAATCTATTCATAATTTGCTATACTACCAACATTAAATTGCAGTTCTGTTGGAGCCTAAGTTGAATAGAAAGCCTGTAACAGACCTAAGGCGCCCCTTTCCTGGATTATACATGCAAACCACCTCTCCACACAGATCTCACCACTTTAATTTGTAAGTTACTTGGGCTTTGGAAGTCACTACACCCAAGCAAGGGCTGATCATGGTTTGAGAAGGGGAAAAGGTGATCATGTTTTCTGTTTTTATATATATATATTTAGAATGGCACAGCAGAAGGGAATGCAATCTAGAAGAGCAAGCCCTTAAGCAGTAGCTTATGATAAACTTCTTTAGGAATGTATCATTTCTATCACTAATAACACAGGCGAAATGTATTATGCCACCTTCTAGTAATGGCTGAGGCAATACAATGCAAAGGCATCACAATTAGTTCACTTCATACAACTAGACAGACCAACATGTAACTAATTGTCTTCTTTTGATTACCAGTTAAATACAGAATGTTAATCCCATAGCTTAACAATGAAGGGTCATACAACACACACCTAGCATGTCAGTCTAATGTACACAGCTATTATTAGTTACACAAGATATGGCCTAACAGATGTTTTTACAAGTATTCATTTTCATCTTGAACATTGAAGTCATCATACATACAGAGCAAAGTCAGAGCTTTTATATTTGTGTTTATTCTTCATTTAACTTTTAAAACACTACTATAGTTGAATATGAAAACAAAAACAATAGCCAAGTAGTGAGCATATTATGATCACAGTCCTTCCCACATTCACTACTGCATACTGAATGTCAAAGAGTGACTGGCCGATTAAGAGGTCTGACACTGAACACCACCTCTGGGGTGATGTTCATCATCCTCATAAGCTTCTCCATTATAATGACGCCGTCTTTCCTGATTTGGATCAAAGTCCACCAGTTCTACCTGATCCATTTCATCAGTCTCTTCTACTTCTTTCCTTTCAGGAAGGAGTTTTTCCAGCAAAGAGAGTTTATCAGGAGAGAGAAAGCCATTTTCAGGAAAGTTTACCTGCAAGAAACAAATATACTGGAATTCACTTCCCCCTAGAAAAACAGAATTAGCCATTTGTTCACATGTACCTCATAAATCTGGCTTAGAACCACCACCTAGAACTCACTCTGCAGCCAAAGATGACTGTTTTATTTTGAGATGGGATTTCTCTTCATAGCTCTGACTGTACTTGAACTTGCTCTATAGACCAGGCTGGCCTCAAACTCAGAGATCCAAGTACTTCTGCCTCCCACGCACTGAGATTAAAGGTGTGTGCTACTACTGCCTAACCAAATGATTCTTTACACTCCCAATTCTACCTTTCAAGTGCTAGATTATAGGCATGCACCACATCCAGGCCAAGTGCTACAAAAATTAACTGTCACAGTATCACTTGTAACCCATAGTTTAAGAGAGAGCTATTTGGTGTTCCAATTTTAACTGGATAAAGGGAGATTTTAAATGTATTTGCTTGGTCTGTATTAGATTTTAATAAGCTGACCACCATGAGTATTACCACTTACCTTAAACTCAATGATTAGACGTCCCTTTTCATATGGCCGACGGTATATTGGCATACCTTCATTTAGCACACATTTTATATCCCCATGCTTGACAATCTGACCTAAAAACATTGAAGCCAAAATCTTAGGTATGGTCTCATTTGTATAAGGCAAAGAAAACAAGACAACCTTTGAGTTTTTGTTCAACAGCCCCGTTGCCTTCATTAATGGCTTTTCAAAGAGGTGACCAATATTCACCCAAGGCCCTATAACTTCATCTCAGCTCTAAGGATATATAACCAAGGAAGAAAAGCAACACATTTTCCTCAATAGCTATTATTACTTCTTAGTTATCAGAAGACAAGAAAAAGGCAAAGCAGAGACCCAGGTTCATCTAGTTATTATACCTGGATGAGAAGTGATGACTATGGTTCGGTTGTCAAGAGTAGATATTGGCTTTTGGAAGCCACACAATGCTTCAACCAGCTGTATGTCCATACACATGAAGAGGTCTTCTCCCCGCCTGCAGCAATACAAATACAGCACAGTCACACCTTTCACATGATTATACACACACCACCACAGGCAAACTTTTCTTCCTCTACTCTGAAAACAACACTTCTAAATGCTGAAATTAACAAATTATTTTAGAAACAGTCAGCTCTTAGCAGAACAAGGCTTCAAAATCCTTAGGACACAGCTGGGCACAGCGGTATAGGCCTCTGACTGCCAGCACTTGGGAGGTAGTAACCAAAGGCGGGAAGATGATCAAAGCCTGCCTTGGTCTTAAAACACGTGTTCTTTTCACACACTCTAAGCAATGTATTCTTCCCAAGTTGTTGCCTAATCTTAAATCTGGTTTCTTCAGAGGGGAGAAAAATAAAGCCGTAACACAAAATACACACCAGGGTTAAAGGAAGCCAAACACATTTAAAACCGTCTTGGGCTGGATCTTCAATTATTTAAACCAATTATGAGCATTTTAAGAGACAGTAAAGCTCCCTTGGATGAATATATTTTGTATGCTGCCCAATAGAGCATTTTGGTTTTTTTGATGAACAAATCTTTGATAAAAATTTGATAAACAAATGTTTAGGGTTTCTTTGTTGAACAGCCCAGCTATCTTCAAACTCAAGAGATTCACCTGCCTCTCTCTCAACGGCTGGGATTAAAGGTGTGCCGCCAGTGCCTGGATCTTATAATAGCTTTTTAAAGCTCACATTTAATTTCCCAACACAGAATAAACATCTGTGAAATATCTTTTCCTAAACAAGTTCCTTCTATACACGCAACCCCTCCCCCAGAACCAACCTCATGTCCAGTTTGGAAATTTTGTGTTTCAAGACACAAATTATATATATCTAACAGTCCTAAATTTTACTTTCATATTAAGATAGTTTGGGTATTTACACATAAAACAACTCCATACAAATAAAACATGGTCAATTGGTGAATTGACTGTAGGGAACAGAGTATTCTATATAGCTTTCTCCAGGTGCTTGCTATCCATTTATGTGCACAAAAAAAAAATCTAGTCAACAATTTACTTTAAGACAAAAAAAACAAAACAAAACAAACAAACAAACAAAAAAAACAACAATCTTGATTCTACTTCCAACCATTCACAACTGAAACAGAACGAATGAGCTTTATAGAACACACTGCAGTTTGTTACATATACCTGTGTTCTAAGAGAGAAGTAACAGCCGGGCAGTGGTGGCACACACCTTTAATCCCAGCACTTAGGAGAGAGGCATTTGGATCTCTTGAGTTCGAGACCAGCCTGGTCTACACAGTGAGTTCCAGAACAACCAGGGCTACACAGAGAAACCCTGTCTCGAAAAACCAAAAAAAAAAAAAAAAAAAAATCTAAGGGTGAAGAAAAGCTCACTCATTCAAACTAGATTTCAACCAAATTAGTCAGTTTGGAAGAGTGATTAAGTCTTTTACCTTGTAAAAACAGCGTGGTCCTTCTGATCTAACACAATGATAATGTCTCCTGGCTCCAGTCCTGGTTCTTGGTCTCCTTCACCGTGGAATGTTATCTTCTGACCATCTTTCATGCCTAAACACAGATCAAGTTTGTACTTTTACTGATATCAGAGGCAAGATAATAAGGTCAGGATCATAAAATCTACTAAACTACAGATGTGCTCTGTGGACACAGACCTCAGTGGCACAGCATTATGCCAAGGGATTGGGTTCAACTTCAGTCCTCATTATCATTCCTTCAAAAAAATGTCCTGACCTCTTCATGTATATCTTCCAGCACATACATGCCTTTGTGGATGACAGAAAGAGTCAGGCTTCTATCTCAGAAATATTGCCTACTTAGTTGCACACCTAACTTTGTCACAGAGACTTATTTCATTCAAGCAGCTAAGGATTAAAAATACCCATGTTAGGGCTGGCAAGATGGGTAAGAGCACTGACTGCTCTTCCGAAGGTCCTGAGTTTGGATCCCAGCAACCACATGGTGGCTCACAACCACCCATAATGAGATCTGACACCCTCTTCTGGTGTGTCTGAATACAGCCACAGTGAATTACGCCTGAGCGAGCGGGGCGGGAGCAAGTGGGGCCAGCAGAGGTCCTGAGTTTAATTCCCAGCAGCCACACACGATGGCTCATGGCCATCTGTACAGCTACAGTGTACTATACACATTAAAAAAAAAAAAAAAAAAAAGAACATGTTAGAAGCAAATTAACGACTGACAAACACTATAACCAGTTAACTATTCTGATTGTATAACAATCTGTAACTACTATCACTAGCTACAGTAAGAATACTAGATTTTAAAATTCAGAATTCTTTCCTTGGAAGCTTCCTCCACTGTATTCATCTTCTCTGTACCTGTTATTCTGTTTATAATATAAAAACTTAAAATCTTGTGCCTTAGGTAGATTAAGTACCCAGTACATGCAAAGACCCTGGATTTGGTTTCTTTGGTTTCTACTAGCCTAGACTGATTAAAAAAGTTTGCTGGGCAGTGGTGGCACACAGCTTTAATCCCAGCACTTGGGAGGCAGAGGCAGGCAGATTTCTGGAGTTTGAGACCAGCCTGGTCTACAGAGTGAGTTCCAGGACAGCCAGGGCTACACAGAGAAACCCTGTCTCAACCAAAAAAAAAAAAAAAAAAAAAAAAAAAAAAAAAAAAAGGTTAGCAGGGTACTTTAATTCAAGCACTCAGGAGGCAGAGGTAGGACCTGAGTTCAAGGCCAGCAGTCTCAACCAATCCCCTACCCTACCCCCAAAATGTTTACTATGAGATATGCACATGTGGCCCATACAGAAAACACTTGAGTATTTTCCAATACAGCAAATGTTTTTGAAAAGGTTGTAATTTATTGAGGTTCTTACTGGCTTCTAATGCTAGCTCACGACTTTTAGTTTAATAAAAATTTTACTCTGTGTGTGTGTGTGTGTGAGATAACCATCTGTTCGGATGTCCTTCGGCTTCACTGAACCTGGCCACAAGCCCCAGTGATGCTGTCTCCAACACTTAGACTTCCAGGGCGAAGTGCACATTGGCCAAAGTTAGCATTTTTCCCTTTCCATGCTGGGAATTTCAACTCATGGTCTTCATGCTTGCACAACAGGTGTTACCCACTGAGCCCAGGGCCCAAGTCTGGAGGGCAGGCTTATGATCACAGTACTAGCGAGACAGAAGCAGCTTGGGCTGCAGACAGAAACTCTGCTGAAAAATGTTAAAAATGTAGAACAAAAAAAGCAACCCTCCCATTCCCTCCTTTGGGTTTTTCACGACAGGGTTTCTCTGTGTAGCCCTGGCTGTCTTGGAACTCCCTCGGTAGACCAGGCTGATTTTAAACTCAAGAGATCTGCCTGCCTCTGCCTCCCAAGCACTGAGATTAAAGGTGTGCACCGCCACCACCAGACTTGTTTACCATGTTCTTAATTACAATGTGAGTGAACTACACTACTACACATCTTTAATCCCAACACTTAGGAGGTAGAAGCAGGAGGACCAGGAGTTCATAGCAACTTCTACCTGCAGGAGTCCCACTCTAACTCAAACAAGAAGCAAATTTTCTGGTTAAAAAGGACAGGGTTTGAGGTTAGCCTTGGAAATACAGAAAAAAAATCCCCATCTCAATGAGAGATAAAGAAATTAAGAAAGAATTTAAAAAATAATTATAAATGCCATGTTCATTAGGCCACATCCCCCACTGGAATAATTACTAGAAGATGATGTTACTGGCAGGGAGTCCTTTTCTTAAATCCTGTATAGCCACTGTTAAATTGTACATGTTCCAGTAAATAATCCTCATTCATGAAAGCAATCCTAATTAAACAGTATATCACAAACACCTCTACCACAAAATGATAAATTTGAAAAGAATTGAAAAGGAAGTGGTCCAAAAGGTAATGAGGGTAGGAAAAAAAAAAACCAAAAAAACAAAAACCATGATTCAGAGTGGATCAGTACTCACCTTTATCAATATGAACTTCTAAAATTTTCTTCTCTCGAACTATCTTTCTTCCATTGCAGCTTTTACATCTGTCTTTAGGACTGATGCGTTCTCCATGACCCTGGCACTCCATGCACACTGACTGAATCTGCTGAACCATTCCTGGTCCAATCTGATGAATCCTTATCTGCATGCCCGTCCCCCGGCAGTTGGGACAGCACTCTACTGCTCCTTTCTTACCACCTCGGCCTAGACAGTTTTAAAAGAAACTTATACGTTAACTTAGTAGTAATTAAGAGTCTAACTCCTTAGTATTTAAGGCCTAAAATGTCCTAAAATGTCCAATTAATTAATTAAAATGTACAATATAATTAAAATGTCCTAAGATGTACAATTCAGATAAATTAATATTCTTCTTTGGAAGTTTTAGGGAAAAAAGCAAACAAGCAAACAAGGTAGGCAAACTGTGAATCTCAGCAGCTGCCAGGAGGGTAAGAAGAGTTGCGTTTTGAATTACAGTTTAAACAAGACACATGGTCAGCAAAACCATCTGAGTGTGTGTTGGGAAGTGGGGTGAAGGAAAGTGTGCCTTTAGATATGAAAATGCCCTTGGGGGCTGGAGAGATGGCTCAGTGGTTAAGAGCACTGACTGCTCTTCCAGAGGTCCTGAGTTCAATTCCCAGCAACCACATGGTGGCTCACAACCATCTTCAATGGGGTCTGATACCCTCTTCTGGTGTGTTTGAAAGGAGCAATGGCATATACTCATATATATATAAAATAAATAAATAAATCTTTAAAAAAAAAAAAAGAGAGAGAGAGAAAATGCCCAACTGGGCAGTAGTGGCGCATGCCTTTAATCCCAGCACTTGGGAGGCAGAGGCAGGCGGATTTCTGAGTTCGAGGACAGCCTGGTCTACAGAGGGAGTTCCAGGACAGCCAGGGATACACAGAGAAACCTTGACTCAAAAAACCAAAAAAAGAAAGAAAAGAAAATGTCCCAAGGATGTCAGAGAGCATGCACTCTGTGGAAGAGGATTTTTAGCAAACAGGGGAGGGGAGAAGAGGACACACACACACACATATATATATAAGGAAGGGAAGGGGCAAGGCCTAAAGAACTGGCTCACTGCCTAAAGAACTGGCTCACTAACTAAAAGATTAAGATTGATCCCCAGCACCACATGGTGGCTCCCAACCCTTCCTCTTCGACTCCAGTTCCAGGGGGTTCTGATACCCTCTTCTGGCTTCCACAGGTGCAGCATGCAGCAGTAGAGAGATAAAACACAGGAAGGCAAAAAAAAGGACAGGTGTGTATGAGGTGGTGGTGGAGTTAAGCCTTTTTAATCAGCTCAAAGTAGACAGTCCTAATGGTAAAGATCTCTGCAAGCATTTCACTTTCAGAACACTTTAAGGGAGCAGTGAGACGAGCAGTAACTCCATAACAGCCTGTACCACAATCTTACACTGTGTTCCTACAGCACAATTCCTTTTTATTGAGACATGGTTTTACTGACCTCATAAAGAGATCTAACATGGACTACTATGCCTGGGAACAGGACCATCCTTTAAAAAGAAAAAGAAAAAAAAGGGGGGGGGGGAAAGTAGCCAAAATGCTGTCCAGGAGGCACTCAGGAATTGGAGACAGGAGTTTTAGTTAAGAGGCCAGCCTGGATGAAACTGATCTTATAAAAAAACCAACCAAAAAATCCAACCAACAACAACAACAAAAACAAAATCAAAGACAAAAAACAAATCAAGTAAGATGATAATTTGGTGCCACTGAGACAGATCAGTCTGACCAACCCCAGCTTGATTTTTAATGCATGCATGGTTGAAGAAAAAAACCTTAATTACTACAAGTTGTTTTCTGAACTCCCACACAAACAACACAACATGCATATACATGTACAAAGCACTGTTTTTTAAAAAAAAATTGTTACTTAGACTCTACAAAGGATTGGGCTCATCAATATCTTGTCAAAAAGGAAGGGGCTGATGACAAGTTCTCATCCCTGAAGAGACATTTTCTTCTATAGGTAGCCACTGATTCTGGGGCCTGTCCTTTTGGGAACAATCCCTCACCCACGTTCCTAAAGCAATTCTTACGGGACTCGTTGGGGCATCAATCCACAGGCATATAGAGGAATAGTAAGGAAGAGGAGTTGGAGAAGAGAACAATGATGAGAATTATATAGACACGACAATGTCACAACAAAGCCATTAAGTTGTTTCTCTTGGTAGAAGATTCAGCTGCTTTTAGTGCAGAATTCTGACTTTCTCTATCAAGGAAGTTAGACATGGGGACCTAGTGTAATCCACGGAAAGTTGAGGAAGAAAGATATAAGTAAGGCCAGCTTACATCTAAAAAGACCTCTTCTCAAAAAACATCAACCACCCAACTAACAACCCAACACTTAAGAATCCTTACCTTCACATTTGTCACAAATCACATTCTTTTGCAGAGCCAGTTTTCTTGTTGCACCATTATATAAGTCTTCTAAGGTCACTGAGAGCTGATGAACAACATTTTTACCTAGAATAAAACACTGCTCATTAAACACCCATCTGTAACGTTTCTTTGTTGCAGGCACTATAAAACTGGCAAAAGATAATGGAAGGTCAGCCTCATGCTATATATCTTTTTGAGCTATACTCATATACAACATTTACCCAATCACTTGATCCTCAAACTAACCTAATCATAGATGAGGAAAATTATATGAGTGATTCAACTGCCTAAGAACACAAGAGACCCTCTTAGAAATCCAGCACTTAAAACACTACCCTTAAAAGTCACTCAATGTTCAGAACATTTCACAATGCCAAGCATGTATCCCTTTGAAGGTTTTACTTATTAGGCATTATTAAGCAACATGGCTAGTTACTTAATCCAAACATTCTTTAGCACAGTAAATTCTTTCTAATCAAGATTGGTTGAGAAGCCAATATTGAGACACTACTGAAATAGCAATTTCTACTTCTGTTTCAATAGTTTTTACTGCTGGGCTAGCACTGGCGTCTCAGATTTCCCAGGCCTTTTGTTATAATATTGTCCAACAGAACTTTCTGTAACGATGGACACATTTTATGTGCACAATACTGCAAATCACTAGTCACAATTACCAGATACAACTTTAAGTGTGATGGCTACTACAGCTGGAGAGAATTTTTTCCCTCTAAATCTCAACTTAAAGACCAACATCTGGCTAGTGACAAAAGATTGCCACATATAATTACAACCCAAAGTATGTTGGTTGAGATCACATAAGGACAACCAGGTTACAAAAATGAAATCACCTGTCAATGGTTAATAAGTTCCTAGCTAGTGATCCCTCCCCTAGGACTTTATCCACCATCACCAATATTGCCTGATTACTAAATAAAGTTCCAATCCTTCTGAATATTGTATGTAAAGACATACTCTTTAAATAAGGTGTTAAAAATGCCACTACAGTTGGACAGTGGTGGCACATGCCTTTAATCCCAGCCCTTGGGAGGCAGAGGCAGGTGGATTTCTGAGTTGGAGGCCAGCCTGGTCTACAGAGTGAGTTCCAGGACAGCCAGGGCTACACAGAGAAACCCTGTCTCGAAAAACAAAACAAAACAAAAAAGTCATTACATCCTGCTTTTTTCTAGCTTCATTTTGTGTTTTTATTATCATAATGAGAACATGTAAGCAAGTAGGTTCTCACAAGTTCAAAGTTAGCGCTTTCTCAGCTTTACAGAGTACAGGAAAGGAAAAGAAAGCTTCTGGAGACAGACCAAGCACCTCCCCACAGCAGCAACAGCTAACCAACCTCAGGCTGATCTAAGTCACAAGAGTCAGTGGTGACGGCGCTACAGCTCATACTGTCTTATGGCTGAGCAGGCTCATTGGGATTACAGGTTTTTATTTTTTTATTTGTGTGCATACATGTTTATGTGAAAACCAAGAGGCCAGAAAAAGAGGTTGTCTAGTCCCCTGGGGCTGGGGTTTCAGGAAGTAGTGAGCAAGCTATCTAATGTGGATGTTGAGAAACAGAATCTGGACCTTCTGCAAGGAATGGCAAATGTTCTTAACCACTGAGCAATCTCTCAGCCCTAAGGCAAATTCTTACAAAAACACAGTAAACAGTTTTTCAAGTCTTCTTAAACCTTTAAAAGGGCAAAGTGAAATTTAATGGCCTGCCTATTAGTTCAAGAACTGTGCCTACACATTAGTTCATATTAACTGTATTGAGAACAAAGTGCTATTTTAACCTCCAATACAGTCTTCCCATAAACATCTTCTTTTGGTCAAACATTAAGTGCATATAAGTTGAGCTAGTAAGGCTGAAGCAAGAGCAAACAGGCAGCAGGCTATGTGGAGACAATGAGCTGGTTTCAGTCTTTTCTTGATAAGGCTTAGTTCTCAAGAGAAAAAGGCCACTGCACTAAACCTAAGTTATTACACTTTGTTACCCTACTGTTTGGGAATCTATGGAGTTGATTATACCTGCTTTTGGGCTTAGCTATTTTTTGATTACATAAAATCTCAACTGAAAAACGACACCAGAAGTCAGAGAGAGAGTTCATAGACAGAGTGTAACATCATACCAACGTGTAAACAAGCATTTAAATAAATTCTCAAGTCTTTCATCAGCAGCTACTTTATTCTGCTGCAGGAAAGCTAGATTTTTCTTACCTCTCCTTTCTCTTTGCATTCTTCCTCCTCCTCCAAAGAACATATCAAAGATATCCATGGGTGAGCCAAAACCACCACCTGCTCCACCCTCCTTAATCGCCTGTTCGCCTCCTTTATCATATAATTCCCTTTTCTTGGAATCAGCAAGAACTTCATAAGCTTGAGAAATCTGTTTAAACTGTTTCAGAAGAGGATCTCACATTAGAAACAACTGTTACAAAACACAGCTACTACAGACTTTCAGGCACTAGCACAGAGATATACATATGGTAACAGCCCGAGGTGTTTGCCAGTGCACTTACCTTTTCTCCTTCATTTGGATTCTTATCAGGGTGGTACTTCAGGGCCAATTTTCTATATGCCTTTTTCAATTCTTCCTGGGTGGCATTGGGTTTGACCCCCAAAACATCATAGTAAGTGGTTTCTTTCACCATTTTTTACAGCCTGGAATCAGAAAATGGTAATTTCAAACCAGCTTTAAACTTTCGTACAAAAGATCCATCTGCTTCTGCCTCCAGAACACCCTCAGATCAAAGGTGTGCGCCAGGACTGGCTCTTAACTGGTAGTTTTTAACCGGAACTAAAGCAACCTGTTCTTTTGCCTTTATCTCACACTAATACAGCCTTCTCTAAACGTCTTAAAAGGTAAAAATTCCTGATATGCTTCAGCTGTAAATTCTAACATATTAAATATAAACTTTCAGGGAATGCGAAGGAGAGCCTGCCTAGCAGCTGGTTCCTACTCTACTGCACTAACGCATGAATTATCGGGCTTCTTCCGGCTTCCTTTCCCCAGAGGTTTTGCTAGGAACCCAAAGCAGCACTGATAGGTTCCGTCCACTGGTGAGTACATTACCACTGCCTTTGTACATCTGATAAAGGCCATACACTAGCCGGAAAGACACTGGACACCCGGGGGTGGAGGAGTGGCTTCTGAGAGCTGCCTGGCTGGGAGCAGGTGCCCGAGCCCCGTCGCCATCCTGCTCCCGCTCGCTCGCAGCTTACCCCACTCGCGCCCCTCTCAGGCCTGCGAAGCCGACTCGCCCTCTGGGTTTCCTTGGCACCTGGCGCCGACCGTTAAGGTTTCCTTCCTTTCTCCCTCCCACCCTGATCGAAAAGGCGGAGGGGGAGGCCGGACCTCAACAAAGAGAGGGAGGAGAGCCAGCAGAAGCGCCAGCCGCAGCCTCCGCCCGGCTCCTCCCGCAGCCCCTCACCCCTGCCTCGGCCCGCGCGTGCGCAGCGCTGCCCACCCGGCCCGGGCGGCGGAGCGCGGGGGTGCGCACCGAGGAGTCCGAGGCGGGCGGCGAATCGGCCTGGGCCTCGGGCCGCCTCGTGGCGTCCGGGCGGGCAGGGCGCCGGGCATTCCCGGCGGCCTTCCGAAGACCGAGCCCGGCTCAGGGAACCCGCAGTCCCCGCCCACGCGGGACCAACCGCCTCCGGCTGCGGCTTCCCCGGCCGTCTGGGGTCCAGACCGCACGCCGCGACCGAGGGAGGCCTAAGGGCCGAGACTCACCGGTGAGCGGGCCGGCGCCGGAGAGAGGAAAGAGGAGCGGAGCACAGCGCAGCTCGGCCACACGCTGCTCCTCCACCACCCACCGAGCGTTCTGGAAAGTTCCGCCCGGCCCGCCGCAGCCGACCTCTTTTGTAGCCGAGCCCCGGAGCGTCACTTGCCGGAAGTCCCGCCCCTCGCCGCTGCCACCGCCCCTCGGTTACCTGGGCAACGGCGCGGGGGCGGGGAGTGGCTGTGCCCAAGGGCCTTGTGGGGGTGGATTCAAGCCCGGGTTTCCGAGCCTCGTAGAATCTTCTAGATGGCTTTTTCTTAGTGCGAGGTACCGGAGTGCGGAAGTCTTGAGGTGGAGAGGTCACGTCCCGGAGCCGTAGGCCGGGGACGAGTGCTTCAGGCGCTCTGCTGCACCGGATCGGTGGAACCCAGCCCTAGGAGTCTAATTTTCTGCAGCTCCTTAGCTCTGAGCCTTGCGGGCAAGAAATGCTGAGCAAGGCGGGCCTAGTCCCTAGACCAGCCTTGCAGGCTTTGGATCCCGTGGTTTCACCCGAGCGCAGCACCCTGGACGAGCCCAGGCTTCAGATACTTCTGGCTCTGACGACTTGGGCAGAGGGAACCTGGGACTGCACCAAACAGGGAAACATTTAGAATGCCTCATGCAGACTGAGGGCCATGGACCCTTTAAGTCAGTCTTCCAGTTTGACAGCAAAAAGCAAAATTAATTGCTTTAGCTTACTGTTTTAATTTTCTGACCACTTTCATTTCCAGTTAAGAGACTCAAAATCTAGAGTTGGCAAAGTTGAATCCTAAGCTTTCAACGGACAGAGTGGATGTTATTCAGTAACCCAATAGACACATCAAAGAAGTGGAGGTGCAAGCTTGAAAAAGAGTTCACATATTTTATAAAGATTTTGAATCGTGTGTGTGATGTGTGTGTGTGTGTGTGTGTGTGTGTAGGTACCCAAGGAAGCCAGAGCTTCTAAGAATTTGCCTATTCCAGATAACTTAGAATCGCATATTTGTTTTTCTTGTTTGGCTTTTAAATTTTTTAATTTACTGTTGGTATATGAGCTTTCTATCTGCATGTGTGTCTAGGCACCCCATGAATGCCTACTTCCTGTGGAGGTTGGAGTAGGGAGTCGGCTCCCTGTAACTGGAGGTACAGGCAGTTGTGAGTCACCACGTGGGTGCTAGGACCTGAACCTGGGGCCTCTGCAAGAGCAGCCAGTACTTTAAACTGATAGGCCATTTCTCTACCCTCCTTATCCGTGTTCTTGAGACAAAGGTCTTGTCACATAAAGCCCAGACTAGCCTGGTGCTCTCTTTGTGGCCAAAGCTGGCTTCAAACTCTGACCTCCCCAGCCTCTGAGCACTGGTGGAGGGTACATGCTCTGAACCACGGGGCCTCCTGCTTAGCCTTTCGTTGGAAGTTGAACAAGCTAAGAAATTTATAAGAGAAATCACAAAGCCCAGGTCAGCACTTGAACCTGAAGCAGTTAAGCACACTTCCTGATGGATGTCTAGAGCGTGGAATGAGGTGTTTTAAATGTTATGTTCGTTTTATTGTGCATGTTGGGCTTGTGGACCGTTGTAGTTCTCTCATACCTTTACCAGCTGAGCAGTTGTCTCGGTGCTTTAAGGAGATCACAGGAATTGGATGTAGCCAGAGCTAAGGGAGCCGTAAAGCCTGTCTTCAAACTTACCTAAAGACATCTTAAAAAGCTAAGGATTTTGGGATTTCTACCCTGTGTTGTTCTGTCTCTCCACCATTACTGTTTTCACTAAATTGTTTCAGGGACTAAAGCTACACCGCTTCCCTTATGAACTTTTTGATTATGTGCTGTGGTTTTCGCTGAGAAAGATCTGGTTTTTCTCATCTTCTGTGATAACCTCTCAGATATCACATCTAGCAATAGCTTATGTCTTCAAAGCATGGATTCTCCACCTTTCTACTGCTACAACCCTTTATTACAGCTCCTAATGTTGTGGTGATCCTAACCATAAAATTATTTTCATTGCTACTTCAGTACTGTAACGTTGCTACTGCTATGAGTTGTAATATAAGCTTGTGCCAAAGGTTTTCCAAAGGGATCAAGATCCTTAGGTTTGAGAACTGCTGCTTTCAGCCAACACTTTTGAGTAAAATATCTAATATGCCAGGCATATTAGACTCTAGGTCTTGTCAATACAAAACTCTTAAAACAAACAAACAAAGCTGGACAGTGGTGGCGCACATCTTTAATCCCAGCACTTGGGAGGCAGAGGCATGCGGATTTCTGAGTTTGAGGCCTACAAAGTGAGTTCCAGGACAGCCAGGGCTATACAGAGAGACTCTATCTTGAAAAAACAAACAAACAAACAAACAAAAAACAAAACTCTTGTAAGCCATGGCCCCTACCCTCAAGAAACTTAACTTATAATGAGATTAAAAAACAAAACCAGAATTAAAAACAAAAAACCAAACCAAAACCAACCAACCAACCAACCAACCAAAAAACCAGGGCTATGCTGAAAAATTCTGCCTTTAATCCCAGCACTCTGAAGGCAGAGCAGGCAGATCTCTGATATAGAGGCCAGGCTACATAGCAAGTTCCAGGGCAGCCAGAGCTGCAGAGTAAGACCCTGTCTCAAAACAAAAAGCCTCAAAAATTACCAGCAACTTCCTATGTGATATTCTTTGCATGGAAATGAGAGCTTAGCTTAGTTTGGTGGTTCACCTGAAATTTCAGAACGAACCAGGAGGCTAGTGAACTCAGGATCACTTGAGTTAGGTGGGACCCCGTCTTTGGAGTGGATGTATAACTCAGAGTGGGGGGGTGCTTGTTAACTTGTTCAAGCCCTAGGTGTGAGTCCGAGGACTGCGAAGAAGACGAAAGAAAACTAGCTTACATGGGTTGTTGTTTACAACAGACTATTTTGTTGGGGTTAATAAATCAGCCTTGCTATTCTTTTGATGTGGTTTGCCTGGCCCCTCTTGAGGACTTCAGCAGTTTCCAATGTTTTATGGTTAAGTGCTGAAGATCTTCAAATACAGCTTTAGGTAGTCATACAAACTTTATTTTTCTTTTGTGTTTTTTAAACCTCATGTAGGCCTTATGAAGTTGAGACTGCAAACCCTCTATGTAGTCCAAGCCAGCCTCAAAACCATGATCCTTATTTGTTAGATCAGAGTCGATTGAAGTGATGTGAAAATAAAAGGGGAAGTGGGGGGGGGGGGGAGCCACCATATTCAACTCTAGAGCTCTGTGTAGCACAGGTTGTCTTCAAACTTGCAATCCTCCTGACTCAGCCTGAAAAGAGCTGGGATTATAGGCCTCTACCACCACACTTGCTGCAAATACTTCTTTGTTTGTTTGTTTGGTTTGGTTTTTCAAGACAGGGTTTCTCTGTGTAGCCCTGACTGTCCTGGAACTCACTCTGTAGACCAGGCTGGCCTCGAATTCAGAAATCCACCTGCCTCTGCCTCCCAAGTGCTGGGATTAAAGGTGTGCGCCACCACTGCCCAGCCTGCAAATACTTCTTTAGGACAAACACCTAAACCTGCTGAGCCAATATGAGTGCAAATTGAAAATGATAGCCAGGCAGTGGTGGCACACACTTTTAATCCCAGCACTTGGGAGGCAGAGGCAGAGGCAGGCGGATTTCTGAGTTCGAGGCCAGCCTGGTCTACAGAGTGAGTTCCAGGACAGCCAGGGCTACACAGAGAAACCCTGTCTCAAAAAAATCAAAAAAAAAAAAAAAAAAAAAAAAAAAAAAAAAAAAAAAAAAAAAAAGAAAGAAAAAGAAAATTGTAACAACCTTTTATGCTGATTTAAACTGCTTTCAGCATGTGTGAATGGGCCTTGCAAATATGCAATAATCTCTTGTTGTTCTGTTAAATCTTTACCAGCTTTACAAATAAAAATTTATAAAAATTTATAATCAAGTGCGTTGGGTTTACCTATGATTCTAGCATTTGGGCGGCTCAGGTAGGAGGCCCAGGAATTCAAAGCCAGCTGAGGCTACAGAGAAATTTGGTGCTACTTGGGGTATTTGAGACCCTGTTTGAGGGTATGGGAGAAATTAATATCTTATTGCTTTAAAGTTTCTTCTTTGTATGCAGTGTATGTATGTAGGGCATAGACATGCATGCAGACAAAGCACACATACATCTAAAATAATAAAATAAAAAATCCCATACTGCTAGTCTTACTCTGTGTAGTCCAAGCTGGTCTTGAATTTGGGTCAGTCCTCCTGCCTCAGCCTCCCAAATGTAGGATTACAGGTATGAGCCACTACATCTGGCCCTTGTGCTCAGTTTCCTCTTGTTGCAGATATATATACATATATATACACACATACATACATACATATATATGTGTATGTATGTATGTGTATGTGTATATATACATATATAGATATAGATATTCATATATGTTGCTCTCTTCAGACCTCCAGAAGAGGGTGTCAGATCCCATTACAGATGGTTGTGAGCCACCATGTGGTTGCTGGGAATTGAACTCAGGTCCTCTGGAAGAGCAGTCGGTGCTCTTAACCACTGAGCCATCTCTCCAGTCCCCCAAGCTATGTTCTTAATTCATTCTGCCTTACAGAAGGATCCTCACTCAGCCTTCAAGTCTAGCTTGGTAGCGTAACTGCCTGTGTGAGGACAGGGTAAGAGAGAGAATGTTTGCTGGTATGTGTCTATAATGTTCCCAAGCACTTTTCATTTAAGTTACCCCCAACCCCATCTTCTTTTCTCTTTTGCTTTTTGGGAATAGGGTCTCATGTAGCCCAGGCTAGCCTGGGTCCTGAATTTGGTGTGTCGTTCAGGATGACCTTGAACTCCCAATCTTCCTGCCTCCACCTAGTTTGGAACCATGTCCAGCTTCTCTTCATTTTTTTCTGGGGAGGGCACAGGTGGGTAACAGGAGAGAGGGCCTTCTCCAGGCACTGTTCACAGGTTTCCCGGCTACTCCCGGCTAGGGTAGACAAACACTGGGCATGTTCCCATCATCTCAGAGGAGCACTGGATAGTTGGAGGGTGTGAGTTGAGTAGAAGTGTGTAGTGAGACCTGGACATGCCCAGGTTGCAGCTCCCTGACACAGGCATTATATGGGAAAGTGGTCTGTCCTATGGCTTTCTGGGTCTTCCTCCTATTCTTAAGAAACAGTCTGAGCAACGTAAAACATTCTTTTGCACACAGAGGACTTCAAGAATGAGGTTAAGGTCTCATAGATGAAGTGCTGTACAATTTAGAAAAAGCTCTAAGCATGCTCACTCCACATCCTTTCACTCTCCAGGAGTGTAGAAAATTCAGGCATTGTATTTGTTGCTGGTTCTTTTAAGGCTGCCAGGTGTGGTGGCAGAGGGAGCCTGTAGTCCTAATCACTCTGAAGGTTATGACAGGAATATCACTGGAGCCCAGAAGTTTGAAGACAGCCTGAGCAATATGGTATCAAAATACAGTATTTTCTTTAAAGTAAAGAAAAAGTGAGCCAGACATACTCCTGTGTACCCATGACCTCCTTTGGTTCCAAGCTGTAGAGAATCCTCCTCGTCTTTGCTTCGAAGATCTTTCTCTCTCCCCCTTCCTATCCTCCTGCCCTCCTGGCTCCACCTCTCTTTCTTGGTCTTCTTATTCTGCTAAATAAGCTTTATGCTTGCTAAGCACGCTGTTCTGTTGCCGCTGAGCTGCATCTTCAACATTCTCCCTTATTTTTATTTCACAGTTTATACATGAGATGAGTGATCAGTTTGGGGTATAGTTCAGAAGCAGAGTGCTCACCTAGCATGCCTGGAATCCCAAGTTTATACCCTAAATCATCCAGAGCTTCTGAAATAAATTTCCTATTTCTTAGCAGAGAGTATGAATCATTACTATTTGCTTGCCGTTCACAGCCACCTCCAGCTACTTGTGATCTGGCCACATGGTTACTGACGGTTATAGTGTTCTCTATCGAAATGTGGCCCCCCTTTTATTCTTCTCTCATATATTACATATGGACCAGTTTTCCCTCCCTCTCCTACCCCCAGCTTCTCCCCTCTCCGCCCTCCCTCTTCCTTAGATTCCCCCTCCCTCTCCTACCCTCAGCTTCTCCCCTCTCCGCCCTCCCTCTTCCTTAGATTCCCTCTCTTTCCCTTCTCTCCCTTAGGGAAGAGAAGGCCTCCTCCCCGGGACAGCAACCAAAAAACTGCATAACAAGCTACAATAAGACCAGTCTCTACCATCACTCTAAGGCTGAATTAGGCAAGCCAGCAGGGAGGGAAAGGTCCCACGAGTAGGCAAATGAGTAAGGGACAGCCCCTGCTCCCACTGTTAGGATTCTGACAAGAACACCAAGCTACTTAGCTATAACATATATGTAGAGGACAGAAGTCAGACTCCTATCTATAGATTTCCTGATCTCTCAAGTTCCCATGAGTCCCCGTCAGTTGCTTCTGTGGGCCATGTTCTCGTGGTGTGTCCCTGACACCTCTGGTTCCCCCAGTCCCTCCTCTTCCACCTCAGCAGACCTCCCCTCCCCCAGCTCTATCTAATGTTTGGCTGTGAGTCTCTGTATCTGCTCCCATCAGTTGCTGGATGAAATCTCTCTGCCCTCTTTGATGATTTTGCTAGGCTCAGGCCTCAGCACACTCTGCAGGCAGAACACATTGTATGTAAGTTGAGGGTTTTGTGGCTAGGTTGGTGTCCCGATCCCTCCACTTGAGGACTTGCCTGGTTCAGAAGATGTATGAACCGTATTTTTAACCAAAATCCTTATATGGCCAAAAAATATAAATAGATATAGACACTATGTAAACAACTAAAAATATACAAAATCACAACACATGACAAGCATCTACTATGCCTAATATAAAACGGCTATAATTTATCAGAAAAATGGTCAAATAATATAAATGGACAATTGATAGACATGTCAGTAAACATTTAAGACACATGTCAGTAAACAATTAAGCACACTACTCAGGAAACTCAGTGGCTGGCAAGATGGCTCAGTGGTTTGCACTTGCTGTCAAGCCCGGTCACTTGAGTTTGATTTCCAGAACCAACATGGAGGAAGGAGAGAACAAACTCCCACGTGTTGTCCTGTACCTCTCTATTAAAGGCATGGTTCACATAGACACATAGACATAGACAGACAAACAGACACAGAGAGAGAGAGAGAGAGAGAGAGAGAGAGAGAGAGAGAGAGAGAAAGAGAGGAGAGAGAGAGAGAGAGAGAGAAAGAGAGAGAGAGAGAGAAACTCAAGTCCTGAATGTGGTGGTGACATTAGATCAAGACAGGAAGTCATCATGGCTAGCCTGGGTTTTTTCACAAGAACCTATCTCAAATAGAAAACAGGGTGGGGAGATGGTTCATTAGGGGAAAGAATTTATTCTATATATACAAGGACCTGAGTTCAAGTCCCCAGCACCCACATAAAATCTGGATGTGAGGTAGGCTTTATGGTACATGCCTTTAATCCCATCACTGGGTGGGGATGGGACCGGGGTTGTTGTACAAGCAGATCTGAGTTCCAGGTTATCTGGGGCTACTTCATGAGACCCTGTCCCAAAAACAAAAAAGGAAAATCAGGGTGTAGCAGTTTGTGTCTGAAATCCTAACATTGTAGAGGCAGAGACCGGTGGGTCCTAGGAGCTCACTGGTCAGCTAGTAAGTCAAATTGGGATCTAGTCAATTCTCCATGAGAGGTAGGTCGGATTTCAAAAACTGAAGAGCAGAGGCACAGAGGATGTCACCCAAGCATCTGCCTGTGGCTTTCCAGGGCACCCACAGAGAAGCACCCTCATTCACACACATCCTTGTTAGTTTGTTGTCAACTTGACACATCTGGGAAAAGGGACCTTCCAGGGAAGAAATACCTCAACCAAACTGGCCTGTGCGCCCATCTGTGGCACATTTTCTTAATTGCTAATGGATGCAGGTGGGCCCAGCTAACTGTGGTCAGTGCCATCTCTGGGCATGTGGGCCTGGGCTTTTAAAAAAAAGCTAGGGGTGCTGGTTGGTTTTTGTCACCTTGACACAAACCCAGATGTATGTAGGAATGAACAGGGAGTCTGAGTGAGTGCTTCTGTACTCACTGTACAGTGGCCTGTGAAGAGTCCGGAGGGCTGTCTTGATTAGTGATTGATGTGGGAGGGCCCCCTCACTGTGGCTGGTCCCACCCCACGGTGTATCCTGGTGGCCCTGAATGGTTTTTAAAAAGTAGGCAGAGTAGGCTATGACGAGCAAATCAGTTACAGGACACGTGTTCACCAGGAGAGGGTAGTGGATCCCCTGAAGCTATGGTCGCATACGGGTGTGAGCCACCACATGGGTGAGAAGAATTGAACCTGGTCCACTGGGAAAGCCACCAATGTTCTTAACCACTGAACGATATCACCAGCCCCATAGTATTGGGGATTTAGTTCAGTGGTGGAGCATTTGTCTAGCAAGTCCAAAGCCCTGGGTTTATTCTCTTGCACCCCCACCCCATCCCAAAGAAGAAAAGGAACAAAACATCTTTTGATATCCTTTGATCTGAATAATTTAAACTTATAAATTCCATTTGTCAATTTCTCCCCCAGTGCTAGGGGTTGAACTCATGGCTTTGCATTTACAAAACAACCACTCTACCACTGAGTTACATCCCTAGCTCAGAATAATTTTTTTACTTTAAAGATTTATTTAGCCTTGTACAGTTGTTTTGCATGCATGCAGGTCTGTACCACATGCTTGCCTGGTGCCAGAGGAGTCTCTCCAGGCACCCTATAGTGTTTTGAGGCAGTCTTTATAGTCTTCATTGGCCTCAAGCTCAAAATCACCCCTTCCTGAGAGCTGGGACCACTTCTTCAGCATACTCATGTGGGAGTATTTTATTTACATCCACATCTATGTAGGTAATTCTCTACCTCACTTTGCTATCAGGTGTCTTCTAGATTGTTTGATTTTTTTTTCCCATCTAGATTCTGTTTGTGCTCCTAAGATTCAATATGACGATGAATTGTTTTGCCTCATGATCTTCCCCCCAGCTTAGAAAGTCAAGTGGGAAAGAACATGGCTTTGTATCATAGCTTCAGCAGACACAAACCTAAGTCACCAGGGAAGAGGGAAACTCTTGATGAGTTGCTTGGATGAAATTGGCCTGTGGCACCGGGCAGCGGTGGCGCACGCCTTTAATCCTAGCACTTGGGAGGCAGAGGCAGACAGATTTCTGAGTTCGAGGACAGCCTGGTCTACACAGAAAAACCCCGTCATGAAAAAACAAAAAACAAACAAACAAAAAAACAAAACAAAAAAAAAAAAAAACTAAAACAAAAGAAAATGCCTCAAAGGCATAGCCACAGGCCTTTTTTCGAGACAGGGTTTCTCTGTGTAGCCCTGGCCTGTCCTGGAACTCACTCTGTAGACCAGGCTGGCCTCAAACTCAGAAATCTGCCTGTCTCTGCCTCCCAAGTGGAGGTATTTTCTTGATTGCTGATTGCTGTGGGAAAGTCCCATCCCATCGTGTGAGGGGCCATTTTTAGGCAGGTAGCCCTGGGCTATAGGAAAGGTAGCTGAGCAGCTGGAGTAGAGGTGTCTGTGTGAGGGGAGGGGAGGAGGAAGCATTCTTCTGTGGTCTCTGGTCGGTCTAGTTTCCAGGTTCCTGCCTTGAGTTGTGGCTTCCTTCAATGAGGCAAGGTAAATTGCAAGCCAGATGAACTCTTTACTCCTTCAAATAGCTTTTGGTTATTGTTTTGTTTATTGAGACTCGGTCTTACTGGATAGCCCTGGCTGGCCTGGCAATATATGGAATATCTATCTGCCTGCTTCTGTTTCCTGAGTACTCAGATTAAGGGTATGTGCTACCAAGCCCAGCAATGGATCATAGCAACAGAGAAACTGTACTAGAATACTATGTACCTTTAGTTGGCTGGCCTGGAACTTGCTATATTGCCCAGGCTAGCCTCACACTGCGGCAAACCCTCTGTATTTGCCTCCCTAATGCTGGGATTACTGATGTACGCCACCAAGCCTGCTCATTGTAATGCTTTCCTACTTAAGTTCTCATGTCCTCTTTAAGTATGGGATGGAAAACAGGAGAGTTTGTGCATGCACTTTCTGGTAGTGAGAATGGTAGAAAATCTCATACTTATTCAACTGAGAGATCAGTCCATGGTGACCTTGTGTGACTGGCTCACATCTAGGCTCCTGCATCCCAGCACAGATGCAGGAAGGGTATCTGTACCAAGGTCGGCCTTTATTATCAGTCTCTGTGCTGAGCATCAGGAAGATGCCACAGGCCACGGCATAAGGACGTCTCGGATGGGCCAGCAGCTCAGATTCAGAGGGCTTTATGGTCCTTCCTGAAGACTGGGGATTGGCTAAGCCCACAAGCTGGAGTTACACCAACAATTCAGCCACTACAGTTAGAAGTTAAGGGAAAAGGCCTGAGTTGTAAGTCTTTCTTTCTGGTGACTGTTACCAGATCTTGTCCTGACTCTCCTCTTCCTTTAGTGACTGACTCTCCTCTACTCCTGGCATCTGGGGGCTAAATTTGAAGCCAGTTTGATTTTTAGATTCTGGAAACTGATTCCCTGTTGTTTGAATCTTGGATCTGCCATAAGCAAGTTATTTATACTTTCTGTGCCCAAGTTTCCTCATCTGCAGCAGGGAATAATAATAGCTCCAAGGTAACTGGATTATTACGAGGACTAAATGAATTACGACAGCCATTAATTTATAATGATGTTTTGGTTAAGGACAGAGTTTCCATAAAATTACATTGTTGCGGTCATTTCAGTTTATCCAAGCATACCTTATACCTCCCCCCCTGCCCCGCCCCGCAAACGACTAACTCACCTAATGATACATCTGTTGGGGCACATGCCTGCAGTTCAGAGGCACATGACTGTATGTATAAAGTCTTAGAAGAGTGTCTCTAATTACCTATGCTAATAATGATAACAGTTACAAAAATTACCACCTTGGAGGCTGAAGAGATAGGGCAGCAATCGAGAGCCCTGGCTGCTCTTCCTGAGGACCTGGGTCAGGTCCTCACTCTGACACAGGGGCTCACAATAGCCTGTAATTCTAGTTCCAGGGGAATCAAACTCCTTCTTTTGGCCTCTTTGGGCATGCATTCACATGGTGCACAGCTATCCATGCAGGCAAAACAGCCATACACCTAAAATAAAGTAATTATCTCATTCAGGCAGAGGCCATAATAGAACTAGTAAATCGGCACTGGTTTTCCACTAAGGATTAATCCCAGGGCCCTCCGCATGCATGAGCTCTTCCTATGACCTTTCCATTCAGCCAGTATATTAAAATGTTGATCATCTTTTCTAGGTCATCGAATAATGATGACCATGGCAGACATAATCCTTTTCCTCATGAGTGCAGGGATAGACCTAAACTGACATTTATTTATTTAATTATAGAAATGATCATTTGCAGCCCCGTCTGGCCTGGTACTAGTTATGTAAGCCACTTTGGTCTTGACTTTGCCAAAAATCCTCTTATCTCTGCCCCCTATGTGTTGGGATTACAGGTGTGAGCCACTGAGGCTTGCTAAACGAACCTTTATGCATGTATCTGAGGCAGTTTTCATCTGAAGGTGAGCCTTGACTCAATTTTCAAGTATTTCAGCCTTAAACCCAGAAAACAGTAGGAGCACAATGCTTGCCTCTCTCTCTCTCTCTCTCTCTCTCTCTCTCTCTCTCTCTCTCTCTCTCTCTGTCTGTCTCTCTCTCTCTCATCTAGGACTGATTTTACACCCTGACTACTTCACGCTGTTGAATACATTGTCTCCAAAGGGGGTGATATAAAAAAAGCACAGCTGCTTGAAATTCTGTACCAAGGGCAGGACCCAGCAGGGGCAGCCCATCTTTGTTCCTTGTGTAGCTGTTAGATGGCTCTACTGGGGATGGAGCTTGGGTAGGCTCAGCTGAGGCGAGGCTCACAGTGTGGCTGATCTGGGATTCTCACAGCTAGTGGGTCATGAGTAGAAGCACCACCAGAGATTAGTCACATTGGCTATGACATCTCAGTTCATCTCCAAGGGTTGCTCCACCATGCTTGTTATTCCACTGACCAGAGCTGGTCCCATCAGGTCCTGAGTCAGTGTAGCAGGGGAAATCAATGAATCTACTAAAGGAAGAGACTGTCAGAGGGAGAAAGGCTCAACCATTCACAGGAGATTCATGCCTCTCTGCTCTACCACACATTCTAGTTTCTCTGTCTTTAAAATATTCAGCTGGGTTTGGGCATGTAACTCAGTGGGAAAGTGCTTGACTATTTATGTACATGTCTTGGGCTTGACCCTTAGCACCAGAGAGAAATCCTTTTTTAACTTTTGCTAATGCACATAAGCTCAGGAGTTTGAGGGCAACAGAGCTGAGTATTGTTCCCCTCTCTTAAAGCAAAAGAAAAAAACTCTTCTAATTTAAACATCATTAAACTCATGTGATGGCTTTTTTCCCACCTGCCTATCCATATGACTTCTTCCTTT
Organism: Montemys delectorum; assembly: GCA_019843815.1. NCBI lineage: Eukaryota > Metazoa > Chordata > Mammalia > Rodentia > Muridae > Montemys > Montemys delectorum. Next base: position 7,660 of record JADRCD010217726.1, on the reverse strand, counting down.
CGGGTCTTCTCAAGACAGACATTTTACAAGACAGAAATAGCCTTACAACTCTTCCCCCCATCCTTCCCTTTCTCCCTCTTGCTCTGGTCCCACTTGCTCTGGGCCCACCTTACAACTATTTTTCTGGTTTTATTTTTTTTTTCAAAAGCACTCAGCACTCCATGACCTATGTATTTATAGTCTGCTTCTTTTCTATTGTTGCTGGTCTTTGCTACTTTGTGGGTTCTTTATCTCCTTTTTGTTGTTGTTGTTGTTTTTTGAGGCAGTTTTTTTGTCTGTGTAGCCCTGGGTGTCCTGGAACTCACTCTGTAGACCAGGCTGGCCTTGAACTCAGAAATCTGCCTGCGTCTGCCCCCCAAGTGCTGGGATTAAAGGCATGCGCCACCACTGCCCCGCTCTTTATCTCCTCTATCATCCTTTATCTCCACCTCATATTTCTCCCCGTAACACTAGATAGGAGAGAAAGAAAGATAGAGGAGAGAGATATCCCTGAATCTAATTTCTTTCCTTTGTTTCGTCTTTGACCACAGCTACTAACAAACTGCAAACCATCTTCCTAAATGATTAACAACCACCCCTCATCCCCCACCACTGCCTGTAGGGGCCCTAGTATTTATATTCTGAAAAGTTCCTAGAATTATAAATGTCACACAATCCTAGAAAACTATTTGCAGCTGGCAAAACCATGCCTCTTCTAGAGCAAGAGGCAAATCACAGTCAGCTGCTGGGGACAGTCTGAAACAGTCCTAAATCCCTACACCTGGATTAAAATGAAAGCACATTTTTAGAATATTTCAGTGTTTTTAAAAAGAAACCCAAATTCCAGAATTCTCAAAAATGTCAGTTTAAAGATGGTTTTAAATTTGTGTATATGTGTATCTATCTGTGTGGATGAAGGCTGGGCACTCATCTCCCATCCTCTGAAGAGCAGCAAGTAGTCTTGACTGCTGACCCACCCCTCTGATCCTTCTCTAGTTATTAAAAACTATTGTATGTGTATGGCGTAGTTGTGTGGGTGTGAGAGTGCCTCAAGACATGTGTGGCAGTCATAGGACAACTTATGGGAGTTCTTTTTACCACGTGGGACCCAGGGAGCAAAATGAGGTTTTGGGGTGGGGAGGAGTGGGGGAAGTTCAACATTGTTTGTACAAACCTGTGAATAAAGAGCTAGTGGGTGGCCAATGGGGTGAGTCACACAAGATCCCAATGGGCTTGTTTCCCTTTTTTTTTTTTTTTTTGTCTCTCTTAATGTTTGTAAGAAATTCTAACATAGACCACATCACCCATAATTTACACAAATAAACATTACTGAACTGAAATAATTTCCTAACAGGAACAGCAAGATGGCTTAGCAGCTAAAGACCCTACCATGTGCTATATAAATGTTGTACTTTTATCTTTGTGCCTGACACCCTGAACTGGACTCCCAGGACCAGGATGGAGAGGAGTGGGAACTGATTTCAGAGGGTTATCCTCTGACCTGCACACTCTCAATGTGTCATGAGCACACCCACATAAATACACACATAAACAAATGTCAAAAAGAAGTTTTAAAAAGAGTTCTAACAATGTCCACCAGTGGAATGAACATGGGTGCTGGGGTTACACTGTGTGCGTCTCTGCTCCTAGAAATTAGGCCCTTCAGAGAGGTGAGCTGTGACGTGAACCCACGTGGTCACCAGTCCTAAAAGCAGGAGTTGAAGACAATAAATGTAACTGGTAGGTGGGGTCCTTTAAGGGAAATTGTAGGGTACAGTCTGTGAACACATCATGTTTATAAGATAGAAACTCTCCACTGATGTGCCAAGTACAGATACAACAGCCAGGGATTTGAGATTATCACGAAAATACAGTCATAAAGCCTGTCACTGCTTCATCATGAAGAACATATTCTCCAGACCAAGTTTCTCATAAAACTTAAATATTTTTCTATTTGGCCAAATTAGTATTAGCTTGTCAAGTATCTATTTATTGGGGCCAGGGATCAAACATCTTGTGCATACTAGGAAAATTCTGTGCCTCTGAAATATACCAGCTCCTAACTACTATGTTTTAAAAATCGTTATTGCAATTATAATGAAAGCATGTCATAGAAATTCCTCAAAGATGTTCCCAAGTCCTCTTAAACTTACTCCAGGTTTTGTTGTTGTTGTTTGTTTTTCAAGACAGGGTTTCTCTGTGTGGTCCTGGCTGTCCTGGAACTCACTCTGTAGACCAGGTTGGCCTTGAATTCAGGGATCTTCCAGTTTCTGTCTTCCAAGTGCTGGGACTAACATTGTCTGATACCAAGCCTGTTATTTTTTTTCTCTTTCTAATCTTTAAGGTAGGGTCTCATGTAACTTAGGCTGTCCTTGAGCTCCAGATCCACATGCCTCTAGTTTCTAAGTGCTGGGGTTACAAGCACGCACCACCATCCCCCACACAGTGTGTTCTATTAATTTTATATTTTTATCTTTGTGTCATGCCATAAAATAGCTGGAAAGCAGTAGGAGCTATTATCTAAAAAGATAAAACAGCACCATTAGAGACCGGTCAGGAGAAGCACCTCAGGTTGGATTTTCCCACAAGAAGGTATTCATGTGAGGATTTGAGAGTGAGTAGTTTGGAGGTGATGACAAGACATGCCAAAAGAGAGAAAAGAAGTGAGACCAAGATGGAAAGTAAGATGCCCAGGGTGGGTAAAGGTGACATCTCTGGATAGCTGGGTGCTCTGGGAGACAGTAATGCTGCAGGCTTCAGGGTAATGCTCATCTTCACCTTCATGCCATTTTCATTACTGATCTGAGGGACAGAAATGCTCTCATTTCTAACATGTATGTGCTCAGAGAGGACCGCTGGAACCAGAGGAAGCGTGCAGGCAAAAATCACATCTTTTACAGAGCTGTTTTTGGATGTATGAAACCTGTATCTAAGTTTGTTTCAGTAGGTTTTGGTCCATTACTACTAGGTAATTGTATTAGGTAATTTTGATTATTTGACGTTATGGTTGTCTAAGGAAGGTGGCTGAGCAAACCAAGAAGAACAAGCCAGTAAGTAGCATTCCTCCATGGTCTCACTTCAATTTCCACCTCTAGATTCCTACCTTGAGTTTCTGCCCTGCCTTTCCTGCATGATGGACCAAAAGCTGTAAGCTGAAGTGAACCATTTTCCCCCAAAGTTGCTCTTGGTTCTGTTGTTTATCACAGCAATAGAAAGCAAATCCAGACATTCCCAGATGAGTCTCCAGAGGTGTTTTTTCTTCTTTCAGTGTGTGTGTGTGCACGTGAGTATTTATGTTCACACGTAAACATTGGCCTCCGTATCTGCACTGATGGCTCTCCACCTTAGAAACAGAGTAAGGGAAGTCTCTGTACTGAGCTCAGGGCTGGCTAGTATAGCTTGTCCTGCCAGTCAGTTTGCTTTGGGGATCTGGTTTCTGCATCTGCCCACTGGAATCATATACAAGTGGGCTGCCACAATCACGGGCTTTTTGTATGTGCGCTTGGGATCCAGGCTTTATACTTGTAGGGCAAGCACTTGACTTGTTTAGCCATCTCCCCAGCCCCATTCCAGTTTTATTGTGTTTACTGGATGATAACCCTACATGCAGTTCCTATGTCATCTACTATTGGATGTCCGATGTCTGATCTTTGCTCAGATCTGATCACTTCCTTCCTACTAACAACTCCACTGCACTCTCAGCTCCCTTGGCCTTCTGTCATGGCTAAAAGCCCTCGACAGGCTCTTTGTTGGTCTTGTGCTCCTTCTCTCTCATCCCTTGCCCTGAAGCCTAGAGCCCAGCACATACTTGGCGCTTTTGTCACACCCCCATTTGTTTGAACCATTATTTCACTTTGTACCTCTGGCTGGCCTTTATCTAAGTAGCCTACACTAGGCCTTAAACTCACGATGCTCCTGCTTCTGCCCTGAGTGCTTGTGTAACAGGCATATTTCTTTCTTTTTCTTTCTTTTTTTGGTTTTTCGAGACAAGGTTTCTCTGTGTAGCCTTGGTTGTCCTGAAACTCACTCTGTAGATAAGACTGGCCTAGAACTCTGAAATCCTCCTGCCTCTGCCTCCCAGGTGCTGGGATTAAAGGCATACGCCACTACAGCCGGGCAGCATATTTCTTTCTTGACTGCCCTCCTAATTTCTCCTCTTTAATGTTTCTCTGGAGTCTTTTAGCATAGATTCCCCAAACACCAAAACAAAATATAGTTTTCTAGCTGTACTCTTTCAGAACTTTCTACTTTCCTCTGGAGCAAGTCTGTGAACCAGTGGACCACAGCCTCTTAGACCTGGAGTGTTGAAATCTCCCAAAGTCTCAAAGATGATCTTTCATCTCTCACAGGAGCAGCCAATGCATCAACAGTTGAGTGCAGACAGTGCTAAACCAGATGCTGTGCATCACCACAATTTGCTAGATTTATTGATTTGTTTTCAAGAGACCACAAAACTGATTTTCATCTCTGCTTGACCAAAACAGCAAAACCCTGAGTAAAAACAGACAAGACAATTTGAACAGGAAAAGGCTGGAGCCCTCACACTTTCTGATTTTAAACGTCTTTACAAAGAGGTAGCAACAAAAACTGTGATTCTGGAGCAAGCATTAGACACACCTGCATAAAGGAGACAGACCAGAACTTAGAAATGAAGCCTCACATACATGATTGAGTGCATTCCTGAAAAGGATGACAAGACTGGCAATGAGAGAACAGTTTTCTCAGCAAACGGTGTTGAGAACATGATAATCACAGGGAGAGATGCTGGAATTCTGCTTTATGCAGTATAAAAACAAACACAAACTGAGCCAAAGTCCTTACAAGGGAATAGGAACTTCACAGCATATTTAGCCATGATTTCTTAGACTTGACACCAAGAGTAGAGGCAGCAAGATTACAGGCAAGTAAGTTAGACACAAAATAAAAAGCTCCTGCGCATCTAAGGTTACAGTTAACATACTGTAAGGGGGACCTGAAAAATGGGCAGGATTGCTGGCCAGCTGACACAAAGGGCCACACTTAGAGCAGGGAAAGGACTTATGGTTCTTTGTATGTTGCTGTGGCTTGAACCTAGGGCTTCACATATTCTTGGCAAATGCTCTACCATAGAGGTATATTTCATCAAGCACCGCCCCCCCTCAATCCAAAAGATTTGGACATTTCTCCAAAGAAGTCTCACAACTGGAAAAAATAATCACATAAAAGAGCACCATCCCTAATCATCAGGGAACTGTAAATCAAAACCATTGTGGGTGGCTCCTTTCAACAACAAAACCAGCTCCAAATAACAAGTGTTGGCAAGCACACAGAGAACTGTGTCTGGGCACTGTTAGAGGAATGTAAAACCATGCAGCTGCCATGGAAAAGCACTATGGAAGTTTTCAAAGTATTAAAACTAAAATGAGCAGGGCTGGGAAATGGCTCAGTTGGTAAAGTGTTTGTCCCAGAGACCGCAGCACCTAAGTTTAGACCTCCGATGCCCATGTAAAAGAGTCCAGGGCAGTAGCTTGTGCTATAACCCCAGGGCTGCTCGGAGGCAGACAGAGCGATTCTGGAGCTTACGGGCTAATTTAACCCAAAACTGGTGAGCTGCAGGCTCAGTCAAAGATGCCATCTTAAAATTAAGGTGGATGCCTGGCATGGTCACTGCCCTCTATTTACAGCAGAGGCAGGTGGATCTCCGTGAGTTTGAGGCCAGCCTGGTCTACAAAGTGAGTTCCAGGACAGCCAGGGCTACACAGAGAAACCCTGTCTCAGAAAACAAAAACAAAAACAAAAACGAAACAAAACAAAACAAAAATTATGGTAGAGAAAGAAGAAGATAGTTGATATTGCCTTCTGGCCTACACATTCACTTGCACACACACACACACACACACACACACACACACACACACTATGTAACTCAACAATTCTGCTTTCCAGAGTATCTAAAGGCAGATCTTGAGGTTTTGAACATCCATGTTCATAGACATAGCATTATTCGTAATAGTCAAAAGACAGGAACAACCCAAAAGTCCATCACTATTTTATCCGTAATCCAGCACTTGGGAAACTGAAGCAAAATTGGGCATGGTGGTGCTTGCCTTTAATCCCAGTACTCAAGAGGCAGATTTTACTTTGTGAGTTCAAAGCCAGTTTGGTCTATGTCGAGGTAGCGGTGATGGTGGCGGCGGCTGCGACGACAACAACAACAACAACAACAAGAAACTGAAGCAGGAGTATCAGGAATTTAAGGTCATCTTTTAAGGCCAGCTTTCACCATCTTTAAGAAATCGGGGGGGGGGGAAGGCAAGCAAGAAAGAATAATATAGGGGTTGGAGAGATGGATCAGTAAGAACATTGGCTACTCCAGTCCCGGGATCTGCTTTCTGCTGGCCTCCTCAGGCACCAGGTACACACATGGTGTACAGACATATGCATGAAAAACACCCATACACACTAAAAATCAATAAATTAAAAAAAAAAGAATATGGGCTGGAGAGATGGCTCAGGGGTTAAGAGCACTGACTGCTCTTCCAGAGGTCCTGAGTTCAATTCTCAGCAACCACTCGGTGGCTCACAACCATCTGTAAATGGGATTCAATGCCCTCTTCTGCTGTGTCTGAAGACAATGACAGTGTACTCATATAAATAAAATAAATCTTAAAAAAAAAGATTATGGGGACCAGTGGGACCAGGCACACAGGGACTCCACCAGCCCAGTGGCTCAGGTTTCTTCCGGTCTGTCTGAGCTGGTGCCCTGAGCAGACCTTGGGCGAAAGCTCCGCAGCCAGTCCCACAACACCCAGAGGAAGCTCCACTCCCAGGTGCTCTAACAAGCCCAGGGTCACAGGATCCCAGAATCACAGGATTACAGAGACAGCTTGACTCTGTGGAGTTCTGGCACGACCAGAATCACATGAAGGACAGGCTCCAGGCAGATTTAGCAAGGGCAGGTAGTACTAGAGATAACCTGATGATGCAGAGCAAGTGTAAGAATATAAGCAACACAAACCAAGGTTCCTTGGCATCATCAGAACCCAATACTCTGATCATTGCAAGTCCTGGACACACCATCACACCAGAAAAGCAAGATTCAGATATAAAATCACCTCTCATGGTGATGATACAGGACTTTAAGAAAGACATAAATAGCACCCTCAAAGAAAGACAGGAGAACACAAGTAAACAGCTAGAAGTCCTTCAAGAGGAAACACAAAAATCTCTTAAAGAACTATAGGAAAACACAAACAGGTGAAAGAAATGAGCAAAACCATACAGAATCTAAAAATGGAAATAGAAACAATAAAGAAATCAGAAAGAGAGACAACCTGGGCCATACAAAACCTAGGAAAGAAATCAGGAGTCATAGATGCAAATATCACCAACGGAATACAAGAGATAGAAGAGAGAATCTCAGGGGCAGAAGACACCATAGAAAACATTGACACAACAGTCAAAGAAAATGCAAAAAGCAAAAAGCTCCTAACCCAAAACATTCAGGAAATCCAGGACTCAATGAGAAGACCAAACCTAAGAATAATAGGCATAGAGGAGAGTGAAGACTCCCAATATAATGGGCCAGCAAATATCTTCAACAAAATTATAGAAGAAAACTTCCCTAACCTAAAGAAAGAGATGCCCAAGAACATACAAGAAGCCTACAGAACTCCAAATAGACTGGACCGGAAAAGAAATT
>JADRCD010217725.1:0-34933 GCA_019843815.1 Montemys delectorum | reverse complement strand
TGTTTGTTTGTTTGTTTGTTTGTTTTTTGGAGGGGAACCTGGGAAAGGAAAATTTTACATGTAAATAAAGAAAATAATCTAATTAAAAAAAAAAGAAATCACACTGAACTCTTACAGGAGAGATTTTGATATGAGAAATTAGATAGGTCCTGGTGAATTGAAAGGTTACCAGGAGACAGAGACCACACACACACACACACACACACACACACACACACACACACACAAGGAAATAGCAATAGATTTTAGTGGGCATAGAAATGTAGTAATTTGAATCCAAAAATCTGGAGAAGGAACCAGATTAATGTAGGGGAGATGCTGGGGAGGTGGCGGTGAGTGCCGTATAGTAAGGAAAACAGAGAACAAAGCTAACCAATAGATGGGGTGGAGACAGTAACAGAGAACACAGGAAGGAACAAACACTTTCATTCCTACACCCTTCCGGTCCTGCTCTAGTCCACCCAGTGGAGTACACTCTATGAAGCAAGCTCAGGGTTTCCCTGCTTCAACCCAGAGCCTAGCAGAAAGCTTGATATCAAGCAGGAGATAAAAACGTAGATATGATCAGGGACATATTGCACGTGGGCAGAGTGGAAAATGGAGTGACAGAGCAGCTCAGAAGCTCACTATTGATCTATCCCTGCGTCTAATGAAAAGTGTGACCTATAATAACGCAAGCTGAACGCAAACAGACGAACAAACAAACAATCAAATAAACCAAAAATCATTCCTGTGTAATCCAGTCCCTACTGAGTAGCTCTACTGATGCCCAGAGTGTGTGAATCCTGTCTGCAGAATTTTATCGTACATATCCTGATATTTAATTTTTAAATAGCAGCAACTTTGTTATCATGCAGGACAAGTGTCCCAAACACGACTATGCTCTGCACAAGCTCCAGGAACTGTGGGAAAACTTAGGCTAGGCAAATGACATCCACAGGTTTTTGTTTTTTGTTTGTTTTTCGTTTGTTGGTTGGTATTTTTTACTGAGCCAGAGCAATGCAGTAGGAATGAAAGCAAAGTTTCATACATCTAAAGTCATTAAAAAATACACAACAACTGCAGGAAACACGTGGAAATCACCTTGAAGAACAGCAGCCTTTGCTTGTGGAAGCAGGTCTGAGAGATGGGCTGAAACCTCGGCAAGATGGTTAGCATCTGAAATTGGAGGGACAGCTGCGATACTATGTCCCTCCTACTCACAGATTAATCAGATTGGAACTAGTTACTGATTTTAAAATTTGATTTAAGAACTGACTATATCTTCTTGACTGGAAACATCACTACTTTTTCACACAAGAAAGCTAACTCAGAAAGATGAAACATCTTGCTCACATTTCTCTAAAAATCAAAAAAGAGGCCCCATCCCCTTTTGGGAGGGGCAGTGGTGTATTTCTCATGTAAGATACAACATTTGACAGTGTGAGGTCAAAGCAGGACTTGAGGAAAGTTTTCTGCACAGTTTTACCAGTGACCTTTGGAAGTGAATGTAAGTGCCCTGCGATGAGACGATGGTGATCTCAATCTTCCTCAGGTCAGTGTTTAACACTGAGATGCTGAGCAAAGGATTTCATGACCGTTTTGTACTTTGTTGTGAATGAACTCGCAAACTGGAGTCCCAGTGATCCTCAAAAGATGTTTGATAACACTTGAAAGCCATAGGACTAAATGCCTCAAACTCTGCCGTCCAGAATAAAATATGACATAAAATCCTGGGTTCGCTCTTCTGGGACCTGCCACAAGGATCTTTCTAAAAATGCAGATGTTAGTAATCTCATTCCTTTCCTTATTACCCATCAACGACTTCCTGGTTCCTAGAAGAAACTGTCAGACTCAGAGTGGAGGACTGCTGCTTCCACAGCTCACTGCATCTCCAGCTGAGACCCCATTCCATGCTTTAGCCAGCCAACCTACACAGTTTGCCGGATGAATTAGGGAAATGAGAACAGTGTAGATTTGCTCAGACGAATTCTTTACCTGTGATATGTATGGCCTCTAAATTGCATTATTTGCTCACAAAGCTTTTCTAGGAGTTAAGTTCTTTTTCATCCTTTTTTTTTTTTTTTTTTTTTTTTTTTTATATGGTAGAATGAGTCACAGAGGTTGAGGTCCCACCATACCTTAGGCTAAGTCCTACCACATCATATAGCTAACTGGCTGTGTATAGTTGCTTGAAAGTAAACTCTTCCCCTTGAGGTTTTTTTTTTTTTCCTAAACCACAAACAATCTGAGGGTACTAGCCAGACTAGAACAATCCTTGCATCCTTGTCACTGAGCTCACGGAAAGGTCAATCATCAAACCCAGACACTATTGTGGATGCCAGCAAGTGCTGTCTCCTGAGAGGCTCTGCCAGTGCCCGAATAATAGAGAAGTAGAGGCTCACAGCCATCCATTGGACTGAGCACAGGGTCCCCAATGAAGGAGCTAGAGAAAGGACCCAAGGAGCTAAAGGGGTTTGCAGTCCCTTAGGAGGAACAACAATATGATCTAACCAGTACCCTCAGAGTTCCCAGGAACTAAACCACCAACCAAAGAGCACACATGGTAGGACTCATGGCTCCAGCAGCATATGTATAGTAGAGGATGGCCTAGCTGGTCATCAATGGACAGAGAGGCCCTTGGTCCTGTGAAGGTTTATGCCCCAGTGTAGGGGAATGCCAGGGCCAGGAAGTGGGAGAAGGTGAGTTGGTGAGCAGGGGGAGGGAGGAGAGAACAGGGATTTTTTTTTCTTTGTTTTTTTTTTTTTTTGGAGGGGAAACGGGGAAAGGAGATATCATTTGAAATGTAAATAAAGAAAATGTCTAATAAGAAAAGGAATAAACATATAGAATATTAATCATGACAAGAAAAGATTATAGTCCTGTGGATCAGTGTGAACCTCTTCTTCTATGTGAAATCTAAACAAAATCTTGAGTTCCACCAACTACATTTCTATATATAGCAAAACATACTGCTTGGTAAAGGTGACTTGACTATAACACATATAAAATGATGGGCTAAGATGAAGATGTCCTAGTTTTACCAGGATGGGAGATTCTTTAGGACAGAAAATTCACAAATGCTTTACCCCAAAGGCAATATCGCTATGATAGATAATACACAGCTAGGAAGCAAACATTAGACTAGAAGACATGCTCCCTCTGGTTGGATTATTAAGTGAGGCACTACATGCAAAAGTATAAAGGCAGGCTGCTGAGGGCAGTAAACACTTCCTTACATAAGAGATGAAGTCTCTTAAAGGAATCACAGCCAGTTATCCTGCTCCGTGTGAGGCCAATTTAAAAGGGATATTAAAGGTATGTAACCACCAGACTATGATGATACACACACCACTCATTGGCTTGCTGGCTTGCAGGCTTTTTGTATCCTTGTTCTTGCAGAGTTCTCTTGACCTCATGGGTGGCTCACTCTCCGCAGGCAACCTCATCACCAGTGAGTAAGCACATGATGGTTTAAGTAGCAATGTCTCCTAAGCATGCTTGGCTTGACAAAAAAAAAAAAAAAAATGCACATGCCAAAACAACATCTGACAGAAGCCCATTCCTATGCCACTCCATGGTTGTCTATTTACCAGTCTATTTCTCAAGATGTAATGAAGAAAAGCCAAACCCCAAGTGTCATCTTTTGTAGCTCAATGCCTAAAATGGAGACAGAAAATTTAAACATGGGCTAGCCTGGCCTTCCTCCCTGGCCCTAATTACACTCTAAGTTTGTTCTTCCAGGTGTCAGAGGAAGGTTTTTCTGGTGTATTTCACAGTGGCTCTGAAGTGTGAAAGCCCAAAGTTCCTTTCGATGAGCTGTAGCTTCTTCATAGCACCATTTCCCACAAAATTGTGATAGTTCCCCTAGATTCCTTGGTTAAAAACTCTCTTCTCCTCTTCATCTGCTCCCTCATCAATCACATCAGGTTTTCCATTCAACTATTTTTTTTTTGTTGTCTTGCTTTGTTTTGTTGTTTTTCCAGACAGAGTTTCTCTGTGTAGCCCTAGCTGTCCTGGAACTCACTTGTAGATCAGGCTGGCCTTGAACTCAGAAATCCGTCCTGCTTCTGCCTCCCAAGTGCTAGGATTAAAGGAGTGCACCACCACTGCTATTATCCACAAAACAAAACAAAAACAAAAACAAACAAAAAAACCCAACAACAACAACAACAACAACAACAACAAAATATTTAAACCTTCCCTGCTCTGGAATCAGAGTGAATTACAGAGCTGGCCAGCCATTCTCCAGAACCCACAGCACATTTCTAGAGTGTACACTAGATCCTGGAAAATAATGTGCTGGTGCCACTTCTTGCTCACAGAACTTGAGTAGAAAGGAAGTATGCTTCGGGTAGGACCAGCCTGTGGAAATCTCCCTGACTGGCAAGCCTGTGCCACTGTTGTAACAGGAAGCTTCTTAAACAGGAAGGTAAACAACGCAAAATAGCTTGATTTACTAAGACCTTCCCTGTCAAAAAAAAAAAAAAAAAAAAAAAGTTTCTTAAGCAGGAAGGTAAACAACTCAAAATAGTTTCCGGAAGTTCCTAAAACTGACCAGATCACTTGCAACCCCCCAACCCCCCAGCCCTGTGTCACAGTAAGTAATGAAAGCTGAGATTCCTCCTCAGAGAAAGCAAAAATAACAGACAAGCTGAGCTTCAAATAAGACTCTAAGAGGAGAAAAGTTACAAAGAAGATCAGACCTGCTACCTGGGAGAAGCAGAAACCAACTGGGCCACCTGGAAGAGGTTTAGCCTCGAGGCACCTAGAAAGGCTAATCAGCAACCTGTTAAGCTGCCTGCTGGCTGTGCAATGTGCTCCAGGTTTCCAGGTTTGTGTCAGCCGTGCTGAGATGGGCTTTGTTGATGCAGCTGTCTTTGAGTCATTTCTGATCCTGTAGCCCCGTCCCTCTCCCCGATACACACATACACAAAACCCTGAGACCAAAAAAACTCACTGGTTTATTGAAGTGAACTTTGGTGGTGTGTGTCCTTTGGTCTATCATGGATTCTTTATCTGGGATGAGTAGACATGTGTGCTGCTGTGCTGTGTCTCCCCAAGACAAGTTTTTGTCATACTACAACTACCCTGCATTCCTTGAAATAAGCAGGTAGGTGAAGAGTGTTCTCCAATGGCTTTTATTCTCAATACCATGTGAAACTTTGTACTCTATTTTAATTACTACTCCCAGAGTGTCCAATAACTAGCTCAAGGTTTCGGGGCCGGGCAGCTGTCCAACTAAGGTGCTTTTCTTCTGGTCCTCTCTGCGTTCAACCATTTCAAACTCTTTACCCCATAAGCACCTCCACATGTGCCACCAAAGTTGACATTTGACCACTTAAAACCATCTTTTACTCATCCCTTAATTTAACCACACTTTTCAGATCACTTTTCTGTTTAGTTTTCTCAGCAGCAACCTTCCCTGAGAACCTAGCCAAGAGGAAAGTGTAAAAATGAACCATAGTTTAAGCCTCAATTTTATTTCTTCACAAAAATTGTTGATGGTTGGCTTACTCTCTTCTAACCATTTTGAGAGACATATTAGATTCCCTCGTAAACCTACCATAAATGTTAAAAGTTAATGTCTTCTTGAATATTCTTATTATGAAGGACAGCTTTCCAGGACACTCATCAGCTGCTCTTTCTAGTCAATGCCATCCCCTTTACCAACAGTGCCCCGCAAAGCATGTCCCAGCAGACACCCGGGAAGCCAGTTTTTAAAACAGGGTAACCAGAGAAGGGAAAGGTTGCTTGTCAGAGGCCACCAACCTAACCCCTGCCCCCAGAGGCTCCACACAGGTATTTGTGTGTGCATTCGCATGTGTGTACTAACCTTGGCATAAAATTTAGTCTACTGAGTTAAAATGAAGACAAAGACCCACTAGTCACTTCCAAGAGCTCTGATCTTTTAATCTCCCCTATTGCTATGGCAACAGTACTCCATTTTAGGAAGGCAGGTCTCAGAAATCAGCTATAAAATTTGTCAATGAGTCCAAAGGGCTCTAAAGATATTCTGCTTAATGTTTTCACCCATACTAATTTGTCCAAACGTCTGATAAATGAGCAAGTGTGCATGAGATGCTTTTGTGAACTCTGTACACAACAGTTAATTTGAAAGTATCTAAGGATTCAGAGTTGACTAAATTTTGGCATATTCATACCTTAGGGTTCTAGGGCCCGAGAGAAGCTAAGTATATGTTTACCGTGGATCACTAATTCAGCACCAGGTTACAAGGCCCAACAGTTTCCTTATAAAAATTCTCAGGAAACTGAGATACATCGAAATGTTAATATCGGGAGTTATTTCTAGTGAGAGAAATTTTAAGTGATTGGCAACATTACCATGTTCTTTTTTAGTATTTTCTGTGTTTTTTTTTCGTTATTTGTATAATAAAAAGAGAAAATGCAAATGTGGCTGATTGTATTATTTATTCTAAAAATATCTGCTGTCTATTCCTAGTAGTCTCCTTTTATGGGAAGGGTATTGTTCTTGTCCTGATAGATACCAGGGTTAAATTATGAGCCATGCTTTGATTGATAAAAACAAATTGTGGACAGAAGGGACATGTGTGACTCTCACAAGATTGACAGCTAATCCTGTGCTTTCACAAAGTCTCATATTTTCTTCCCTGAGAGGCATTTTTTAGAAAGAGTTGCTTCTCCATCCTAGTCAGCAACATGGCAAGGACAGGAGGCTGATCCTAGCTTAGTATTATTCCTCTGCCTTTGTCTCTTCAGGTCCTACTGCCCTCCCCTCTTCTGTACCCCGGGCCAGTTCATTACAAGCTAGTCTCTGGACACTACCTTCAACTTTTTTTCTAAATTGAAATTTGACAAGTAAGTCTAGCATGTGATGATACGGGGTGTCGTGTAGTGTGTCAATGTGCTAAACATACATTGTAGGCATGAAGTAATAAATTTGTCACTTCACATATATTTTTGTCTGTTGAAATCATGTAAAACCCACAGGAATGATGGTTCATTGTTTAAGAGTGCATACTGCTCTTCCAGAGGACCAGCACTCATGGCTTACAACCACCTGTAACTCTACCTCTAGGGGGAAATCCAATGCATCTGGGCTCCTTCAGCAACTGTACTCACATACACATACCCTCACACAGGCACACACAAAATTAATCTTTAAAAAAACCCTACTCAAGTACTTTTCTTTGATTAATAGGAGCTTTATTTGAAATAATAAAAAAACTAGAATTAATCCAGGATAGGCGAATGGCTATACAAATTGTGGTATATCTGTACTGTGGAATACTACTCAGTAATAAAAAGAAACACATTTGAATATAGAAAAATCTTGAGACAAATAAAACAAAACAAAAAAGCCCAAACTCAAGTCTTAGATATAAACTATAATTTCATTTGTACTTTATTAACATATTACAACATCTTCATACATGAATATATTTCTACCATACATCCTCCATTACTCTTTCAGTAAACCTCAAGTATCTAATGAGTTCTTGTTTACTGTGGTCACCAGTCAATTCTCTTTGCGACCCATGGTTAGATTTCATCTTGTACTTATACGACCCTGGTTCAAGGCTCCCTGGCTGGCTCTTTAGATTCAGAGTGTTGCTTAATTCTTCAAATTCATTATTCTCTAGCCAGACTTCCTCACGCATTTCATCGTCTGTGTACCTTTCACCTTCCCAGAGGAAGGTCACTCTGGTGATAAGGTGAAGGTGAAGTAAGTGTTGACTCTGGTAGACAGCAGGACACATGACACAGCTGTAAGACACAGGCAACCAAGTGAAAACCCATGTTAGTAAGCTACAGCTGCAGCCACTAACACTTCTTCCCCTCTGAATATATGGCTCCCACCTGGGCTGGCTTTAGTCCCATTTGCAGAGACTAATGACCAGGTGAGACTTGGAAGAGCTTAAGAAGTCCAGGAAAATCGACAGAAGGATAAAGGGCCACAGGTATAGAGGCCTTGGGGCTGCTGGGTGGCTCTTTGCTGACAAATGGCCAGAGCTGCATCAGCCACTATCGTAACCACAGTATATGGGGCAGAACAATTGGGCAGACGAGTCAAAGTGACAAAAACTGAAGAAGAGCAAAGTGCAGTTTTATGGAATAATTTCTTGCACAGCAGCAGTTAACAGACAGCAGGTCTTCTTGCTACTGCCCCGAGTAGTAAGAACATTACCTTCTAGCTCCTTAGGGGAACCCGAGGGGCAGGGTTCCTGGCACAGCAGCGGCAGCAGGATGCCCTTAGGTGACCAAGCAGGCAGTGAATTTTCTCAACCTTGGGAATAGAGGTATGCACCAGAGTGAGGCCAAAGATGGCAGACACCATCTGGCTAGCTTGTTAGCCTCTGGGACATAAGGATAAGATAATTGAGGGCAGTGGGAGATCCCTCGTGAAGGTGTCAAGGGCCAGGAAAATTATTTCTGTGACTCTGTTTCAGAGTCAGATGGCATCAGTCACTATGGTATCTATTTCCACCCCCTATACTCAGCATGCTTTGTATCAGACCATAAGTCAATCACTGGAGGAAGCACGAAATCTCGTGTGAGCTCCAGGTGGCACAGAGAGCAGGCTCATCACCAAATTCAGATCTTGTTCCTCGGCATGGTGACAGTATAGCATCCTTTACTCTAGGTGTGCCTGGTTACTGCAAACCTCCATGATGGACTGTCCCTCTCACAGAAGCCTTGTCAGTCAGTCTAGCAATGGGGAATCTCCAGTTCACATCCTGGCACTTCAATCTCCTCACACAGGAGAGGCACCATCTGCAACAGAAAATCCACTGTGGTAACTGAAATAGGGATGCGCTTCTTGTGCATTATGTTTTCCTGAACTATAGCTGGTGTAAGTCATCCTACTATGTCTTACTAACTTACCTGGCATCTATATGAAATTTTCCTTCCATGCAAAGACATACAACAAGGGGGTCTCTGAGATGCTTTGAAGAACTATAATCAAATAAAGAAAGACTATTTTCAATATTCAAAATGCCTCAAGGGGCCTGTTCATTTTTATAGGCTGATTAAAACATCAAGTGTCTCTGCTTTTGACTTGGATGTGTCACCTCACCATAGAAAAACTGACAGTGTCGAGATAAGCCAGAGCTCTGAGCTACAGTTATGGCAAAATAGCTATTAATTTTAAATTACTCAATGTGATCTTTTCTTGGATGATATAACAGATGAGATGACTGCTCGTACTAAGATTTTGAACCACATACAAATGCCTACAATTGTTCCAGAAATCTTTTTTTTTCCTTAAGAAATTGGGATAATCTGTTCAAAAGTCATCAAGACACCAGGACTACTACTTCATCTATGTGAAAACAACAAGAGTAAATCCAGACCACAGTAGTGACCAGCTAGGGAAACTTTTATCTCCTCAGCTTCAGGTGGGGGCGTCTCTATTCACCTGCAGTAGCTCTGGAGCCTGGTCGTTCATCACATCAAATGGAGGTAGGAGGTTGTTCAAGCAGATCTCAGTCACCACCTGGAGACGTGCTTTCATTCCAGGTCTAAGGGGGAGCCCTGACCTTGCCTTTCTAACGAGTGCTGATAATAAAGGATTCTACTGAAAACAGAACCAAAGAAGCACAGAGAGAGCAGAGCAGAGTGCATGATATTGGACTTCATTTGACTTTTTAGGCACTTGCTTCCAGGAGAGGTCTGCTAACTCTCAAGTGTGAGGGACAGGCCAGAAAGCTGGAAATTTGGCAGCAGTCAATGTTGAAGATTTGAGTCTGAGGTGGCCCAGAACAGAACCCTCCTCCCCCTCGTCTTCTGGAGAGCTTGGTCTGTTGAGGCTTCCAGCTGAAGAAATGAGACCTCAGCTTATGGACAATGGTCTATTTCACAGGCTACCTCCACAGTAACATTTAAACCAGCCTTTGTGTAAAGATTTGAGGGTCCCAGTCCAGCAAAAATGTTACCTAAATCACAATGCAGGACAGTGCTGAAGTTCTCACAGTCCTCTGAGACACACTGTCTTAAAGGACTTCGAAAACAAGTTAGCTAAGGAAATACAATCACCTAGTAACAAAGGGCTTTCAGTTACAGTGTGTGCTCGCTCGCTCGCTCGCTCTGTCTCTCTCTGTCTCTGTGTGTGTGTGTGTGTGTGTGTGTGTGTGTGTGTGTGTGTGTATTCTGAGACAGCAACTCCCTATATATAGTCCAACCAGTCTTTGAATTTGCAATTCTCTTGTTTCAGGTCTAGTATTGGGATTGCAAGCTTGGGCCACTAGACCCAGCTGCCTTCTAAGCTTCAACAACCAATTAGATAAATCATTTTTTTTTTTTTTTTTGGGCATCTTAGTGTTTCATGGATAAATACTGTGTAGAGAGAATACATAAAAATACACACCTAAATTCAGTGTTTGCTGCCTAAATTCAAACAGGCAGTTTCTAGGTAAGCCACTCTTTCATGTTACCTAAACTCTCACGGCACCTATTAAGTATCAAGTGTTTACAGTCCTAGAGATGACCCTGGGATTGCCATCCTCAAAATCACTAGACACTCAAGCACATTAACATAGTTTGCTATCCACCCCTACGATTTTTTCATGGAAATCTTTGTGGAAATTTTTTCATGGAAATCTTTAGAATACTAAATTTCAAAGTTAATTTGCATATTCTGTCCAGGCATTTAATAATCATGCTACATAAACATGATGAATACTTTTGTATGTTGAAACGTCAGATGATGATATAAATGAAATGCTAATTATTCTCTTTTAAAAGAGAGCCATTTCCTACTAGGATTATGCTCTTGCTTTTTTGACACATCTTTAGAATCTGCATTTCACAGCAGTTAGGAAATAGCTGAATTTGGTTCTGATTTAATCAGATGAGAACTAATTCAGCTTCAGGCCAAAATGACACTTGGTAGGAGAGGTTGGGAGGGTTTCACGCTACATTCTAAAAAAACACAAATCTCTTTCACTCTTGTCTTGAACTTTCACTCTGCTTGATACTATTATTTGATTTTAATTCGCAGTTCCCTCGAGGGAGAGGAAAGCCACTGAATGTATGAGAATGTGAGATACCTGGAATGAGGCCTTGTTGATGCCTGCCATCACATCTACCGCTTTTCAGCTACAGACTCGGGCAGGTGACCACAGCCCTGAGGCGTAGAGGACACGCACATCTTCTCAAGCAAGGAAAGGCCTAAAATACTCCAAACATTTGGAAGCCCATGACCCATGTTTATGTCTACTGTGTTCTACTAATTACAAACTACAAAGTTTCTGGTAATAGAGCTTAAAGGGGAAAAAAATCATTCTGGGTTTAACCAACTCTCTACTTTAGCAAATCTGAAGTGATAATTTGGACAGTGACCTTTAAAACACAAGCTAGTGGCCACTGAGATGGCCAGAGGGCAACAGTGCTTGCCTTGAAAGCCAGATGCCCTGAGTTCAAACCCCAGAAACTACTAAGAAAAAAAAAAGATTTTTGAAAAGTTGACATTTGACAATTAAGCACAGATTTGTATATATATATATATATATATATATATATATATATATATATATATATACACACACACACACACACACACACACACACACTCATGCACAGGAGAGAATGAACATTAAGGAGTCATACTGAGTCCTCAACTCTATTGTACACGAATGGTATTTCCCTGAGAAATATCCGAGGTTCTGTGTCTACTAAACATGCTAGAAAGTGGCTTACAAACAAACTGCCAGAGCCAGAGCAGATGCTAACAACTGAAGGGCCTCCATCTAAGTCAATGCTAATTTGTACTAAGCTCATTTTATACCTAATCCAATTCAGGTCATGGAGATCAAATCTCCATGAAGAAGAAAACTGCATCTGAGCCTTAATGATAGCTCTGAGTTTTCAGCGTGCTGTGCACTCTACATGATGCACAATGATGTAGATGCACATGATGCAGCAATGATGTTTCAAGTCTACTGGAAGGATGTCCTCAACAACTCTTCCACACTCTACGGAGGATGCTAATATGACATGATTAAAGGAGCCAATCAGAAACAGTATTCATTTCTAAACATATGAGGGAGTTTTTTTCTTCAGGCTGGTCCAGGTATTTTAAATTTCTTTAAAAGAGTCAAGTCTTTTTCTAATGACAAAATACAAAGAAATGATTTTAAAAGTTGGTCTGGTGTACTTTTTTCCCAAGGGGAACTTTTCTCATGTGAACATACAAGATTGTTTTCATCTTTATACAGGTCAGAATACAGAAACAGAAAGTCTGGGTCACAAAGTCAAACTAACACCCAAAACTTATCAACAAGCACTGACTGCCTTTGCTCTCTCTTTTCATGGTGTTTGAGCTACTTCATCAGCTTAAGAACATGAGCAGGGGAGAGCTCACAAGGCTTCACCCCTAGCTGAAGAGCTGTTAGCAGCTGAAGGCCCCTGGAAGAGGGAGAGCCCCTTTCCAGGGGGGTTGTTGCCAGTGGTAGGGTTGCTCATGCTCCGGGCCCATTCATTTGCTGTGTGTACACAGGCAACATTAAGTGATCTCACTGAGTCATAAAGAAAAAAGATGACATGACCTTGGGAGGGGACTTGTTGACATTCAGTAGGAGATGGAGGTGGGAAACAGCATGAATTTTCAAAGAATTAAAAAATATTTTGGAAATTTGATGGTAAGGATGATGATGACGACTACAATGACGCCACCACCGCCGAGGACAACACTAACTCCGGAGCTGGAGTGAAGGTTTAACAGGTAAAATGCTCACTACCCAAACACATGGACCCGAGTTCAGCTCTCCCACACTTTTATGGTCATGGAGTATGCCTATAACCCCAGTGTTGGGGAGGCAGACACAGGAGAATTCCCAGAGCTTGCTCACCAACTAATCTACATAAATCAGAAACCTCTAGGTTCAGTGAGAGATGCCATGTTGTTTCTAGAAATAAGGTGGAGCTGGTTGTGGTGGCAGAAAATTCTAATTCCAACACCCAACAGGCACAGGAAGGTGGATCTCTGAGTTCAAGGCCAGCCTGATCTACAAAACACACACACACACACACACACACACACACACACACACACACACGGGGGAGGGGGGAGAGGGAGACGGAGACAGAGACAGAGACAGACACAAAGAGAGGGAGTATGGGAGGAGGGAGACTCTAATCTATGGAGTCCATGAAAGTTAGTTTACTTTTTGCAGATTTTGCAGATGTGATTAATTCAAGGATCTTGAAATGGAAAGATTATTTTTGGTTACTCAGGTGCACCCTAAATGTAATCCTACATAATTATAAGTAAGAGGCAGAAGGATGTGTGAAAATAGGCAGCAGGAAAGATGGCTTTTGGCCACAGAGTCAGAAACTAGAGAGATGTGGTCACACTCCAAGGACAGATGAGGGCCCGGGAGATATGTAAGAGAAAGGACGTGAATTCTCCCTCTATAATCCCAGAGTGGATGACAGCTCTGTGGATACTTTGATTTTAGCATAGCGGTACTAATTCTGAATTGTCTGTCTTTCAGAATTCAGATCGTACACCTTTCATTTGTTAGGGGTGGTAGTGATTTGTGAAGGCAAGGAAAATTACCACAATCTTCTTTTTTTTTTTTTTTTTTTTTTTTTTTGGTTTTTCCAAGACAGGGTTTTTCTGTGTAGTCCTCCTGGCTGTCCTGGAACTCACTCTGTAGACCAGGCTTGCCTCAAACTCAGAAATCTGCCTGCCTCTGCCTCCCAAGTGCTGGGATTAAAGGCATGCGCTACCACTGCCCAGCACCACAATCTCCTAAGTTCTGAGAGTGGGGACCATGTTCCAGCCTACTGGCCACAGCTTCCAGGTGTAGAACCTCCAGGCTGCACTGTTGAGGGCTCTGCAAGGGCACGTGAACAAATGAACCTGAATATGGCAACTTATTACTAAGGACTAATTTTCTGATCATTAGTCTATGTAAAAAACAAAACAAAAAAACCCTCTTTGGCCAGGTTATTATTTTACTATGCACTGGGCATGACTGTATACACACAAATCTCTGAGAGATCTGTGTATCAGAGGGCATTTTAAATAGGATGGAAGGGAGAATGAGACAGATCACTTACCTTAGTTATTGATCAGACTCTTAAAGGACAGAACATACACTGTGGAAAACATCGACAATTGAGGAAAGAATTGCAGTACTTGTAAATCAAATCCATTCCACTTAACAGCTCCATTATCTCCTGGTAATACTAGAATTGAAAAGAGGTTACTGCTTTTAAAGGTTTAATTTAAATTTAGGCCTTTCAGTGGTGTGTTTGGTTATTTATCACAGTGACTTGAATTCTAATTCTCTTACTATGCTAAATTTCAAACATCCATTCCATTTAAACATTAGAACACTGAGACACATGTTACATATGTAGGCATGCCTTAATTCTCTAAGTAAGCATGTAGGGTTAGGGTAATTACATGAGGTGAAGGCATGTAGCTGTCATATGGCAGTAGAAGGAAAGGGACCATCAGGTCTAACACTGGGGTGGAAGGTAGACTTCTGCAGAGTCTGCCTTTGCAACATTGTGAAGTACCGATAGATTAACATGGACAGAATCATATGTAAGTACTAGAAGACAGATTTTATATGACTCACTTTCCACAAGGGATTTTCTTTTACAATCACTGCTTTCTATAGCACCCTCTGCATGAAAGTAGCTTCGTATCTCAATGGAAAGTGATGCAAACTCAAAATACGAATGTGGAGTAGTTCAGTAGCAGAAAACTTGATAGAGACTGTATAAACGGTTGTATTTTCTTCGTGGGTGTATAGATGGACTACAGATTTCTGAGCCTCATCTAGAGTTAGAGTTGAACATGCAGCTAGGGCCACACAAGTGCAAATACAGTGATGTATACTGCTTTCCATAAGGCCCACAATTCCCAAGCAAATAGTCTTCCCTACTTCTCTCCGTCCAACACCAGCCGTGGAAGCTTCATGCTACAGAAGGCTGGCAAAGCTACAGAACAGAAAGTGCCTGAAGGAACGAAATCTACTGACATTTCCTTATTGAAGCAGTTGACATGAGCTTTACTAACTCAGTGGTTCTGCTTGACTCACTTACTTATGTTCATTCAGTTAAAGCAATAATGCATCGGGGACTCAAACATGAACCAGAAAATAAGGAAACGCATGAAAGCCTAGAAGGCTGCCCAAATCTAAAAAGCAAATCAAGGAACAAAGATCAAGTAATATGTGGCCCTATAGCCTACAGGTGAAATGTGTGCAGAGTTCTGAAAGATTCCCTGGAAATAGTGATTCAAAGAACCATTATGGATCATGACACCCAAGTTCATTACTGAGACACAGGGGCAACAGAAGAGGTTCCAAATACAGATTCCAAAAATGCATACAGATGCTGCCAGATGCCAGAAACTGTAGGCCCCTTTGGGCTGGCATGGGGCCCATAGCACATGCTGAGGCTTTGTGTTCAGGCAGGAGGGTGGCTACCACAGGCTCTGCAGGCTCAGGAATGATCTTTACATTAGTATTCACTGTCTGGTATTACCGGCGTCGTTCCTAAGGAGGCTGTGCTTCATCTTGAAGGTAATGGGAAGCCACTGACGGTTTTGAAATCACACAGCGGGGTTAAAACTATGAACTGGGAAAGCATCCCCACATTAAGAAGAGGGCAAGCAAGCCAAGGACTAGGCAATTAGTAGATTTACAAGCAACTTGAGTCCTTGCATTACAAATCAAAGGTTCTGTACCTGATTTTTAATCTGCTTTCTAAAAACATATCAAAGATAGTCTTTTCTAAAAGGTACATTTACTGAGGCAAATCACTCCTTTATAAATCTAACAGCTGTTTTACATTTTATTTGTAGTATATATTTATAGGGAATTTCCAAAATCTGTCTAATATTATATTAATAGAAAGAGAGGAGGGCAGAAGAAAAGGAAGAGAGAAGAGGGAGGGGGAGGGAGGGGAAGACAGAGGCGGAGGGTAGAGGAAAGAAGAAAAGAGAGAGGAGAGAGAATAAATACACAGTAACATAACATCTCTTCAGAGCTTGGCTGTCAAGCAATCATACCCATGAGAGCCATCAAAATGTAAAAATGGCCCGTGAGAAGCAGAGAGAGATGCCACACTGATGACGGTGAGACATGGTACATTTCCCATTGGGAAGAACCTTAAAATATTATCTCTGCAGTTCAAGTTGTATGGAAGCAAAACTATACAGAAAAGGTAGCACATGAGACTTTTTCAAAATTAGTAGATTTTCTCTTAGAGACCATAGAGATTACACAGGAATATTAAAACTGTATAGAACATGCAGTGCTCGCTAAGCAGCTGTGGCACATACAGTACCACCCATATGATTAATCTTACATCAGTGTGATATGTTTATTATATTAGTGGACACCATGAATACATTATTGCTAATACTGATGAACTCCATGGTTTGTATCAGAGTTTAATCTGAGTTGCTTATGCTGTGGATTTTGGCAAACACACAAAGCCATGTTTGCCTTTATATCATAACACTAACCTTAACCCTAACCCTGTCTACTTTTTAATCAATTTGTCTTCAAACTATTGACTTTAAAGCTTGTATTGTGTTCCATTCTCAGAACTACAAAGTTAGCATTCATATTCAATATATGCATTTTAGATGTCAGATTTAAGACTGGTTAAGAACCAGTCTGGTAGACCTCAAACTAGAGTGTGCTGTCCAGTTCCAGCCGCTGTGGTAAACACTTCCCTTTGGAGCACAGGCCAAGTATTCATGTAAGCTATGTCAGCTTTAGCACTACCACAGAGCTGAAGGACTGCAGTGGGGACCGTGCAGTTTGTAAAGGCTCAGGCATTGATCTGCTTCTTTATACAAGAGAATGTTTGCTGGGCCCAATGCTGGTCATCCAGCAAGTGTTTTTGTTGTTCTGAGGAAAGCCAAGTTTTAAAGGCCCATAATCGTCTTTATTTGAAAGGCCCTGTCTATCGACTCTTGTCCCTACACAAGAATAGTGAAAGATGAAAATGTTAATGACACCTATTCTGAGGCTAGGTACCTGAAGATTTGAAGAAAAGCTCGTCTTCATTCTATTCTATCTATATTGATCATTTTATTCAGGGTGAATCTTAAACTCAATTTCTGTTTCATGATCCATGTATATCAATTTTTAAACTTGTTAATTAGAATATGGTTTTAGGAACCAAATATATATAAATTATAAGTTTATTGGGGTTCATTTTCATTTGATTCAGCAACTAGAATAGTAAAATAAATCATAAAATGATTGTCTTGAAAGGGTGTTTATCAAAGAAAAAAGTAGAAGCTACCTAAATGCCAAGTTACCCAACAAAAAGGAATGACTTAAACACCTAGTGACTGTCACATTGCCATTAATGTACCAAATTAGGTATGTGTGTTATGTGTGTGTATGTGTGTGTGAGTGAGTGTGTGTGTATATATGTATACATACATATGTGTGTATTCACAGGGATATGTGTTAACAATATATACATGTTCTCACAGAGAAACTTGAAAAGCTAAACACAGAAACTATGTATCTTACCATCTTGTCTCAGTTTTAAAAATGTACTTATGTGCACACATAGGCATTGAGAACATTGAAAGAATGTGAAAATGTTAAAGCGTGTGCATTAAAAAGGAGCATGTTTTTCCCTTTTGCTTTTCTCTACTTTTAAATTTTTTAACAGTGAACATGGATTCCTTTTCATTATTGAAAAGCAGGAAAAATTTAAAAGATTATAAAGTAGAAGTGGGACATAGGGGAAGCTTTGGAGATGCTGGTCATGCTGTGTTCTTGATGTTAGCCTGAACAAGGCAACGCCCGAAGTGTGAAAATTCATTGAGCCAGACTCAGTGCACTTTTCTGGAACTCTATATATTATACTTCAACAAAACTTCTTTTTTAAAAAAGGATCACTTGCTCAAAAGTGAAAAGAAAGCATTTAACCACATTCCTTGTAGAATTTCATTCAGACAGCATTTATCAACTACCTCCCACAGATGAGACTACCTGCTAAGTATTAAAACACAGCCTTAAAATGAAGACACTCAGAAGGTACTTCTATGGAGCTTGGCAGAGCACAAAGACAGAATGTACAAAAGCACACAAATAAAGAAGTACATGAATGTAAGCTGCAGGATCTAATTACAAGACATAAATATGCAACAAAGATAGCTTAGGCAAAAGGACAACTCTGGCTCAGAGATTCCAAAGGGCTGAAGAGTACCCTAAGAGCAGTGGATAGAGCTGATTTTAGAACCTCAGAAAATGGGTAGGTGACATCTGAAGACAGATCCAACTGTCTTACTTTAGGAGTTCTGGAGGCATTTAGGAGTAAAGGCCAGGGATGGGATGGTGCTCAATACTTTAGAAAGGCTACAACAACCATAGACAATGGTGGATAATTTGGTTCTATACATCCTATACAGTCAATACATCTAAAGTTTAGAAATCCTGGCCCTGTGTTATTAACAGGGTGGTCTAATGACCAACAACTGTAAACAGCTCCTAAAAGCAGATCAGAGATTCAGAATGATGACCCTACTCTGGCATTTAAATCCAAGCCACACAAGATTTTGTGAACCTTTTACACACTGGGAGAGTGCTGTCCACAACAACCACAGTGAGACTATGTCTCTGCCAGGCATGTTTCATGCCATCTCTTCTTGTACTGCAGATTAGCTTCAGCCTTATGCAGACAACCCAGCTGCTGTGGGTTCCTGAGGCTCACGTGTGCCCCTTGTCCTTCCACACCATAGACAATGAGTCTCCTCCTTGGCTGTTGAGCTCACCAGTTAACAGGAGGCTTTATAGCCACAAAGCCAGGAGAATGCCTTAAGAAACATAGGATTCCCTTCACTTTCTTTCCCTTCCCTTCCCTTTGAAGGGAGCTTGTTTTCTATAGAGCAGAAGCAGATGCACACACATGCAGACAAATCAACTACAGAATGCTCAAAGGGGAAGGGAAATTAGGGGAAGGGACAAATAAAGATGTCAGAAAATGAATGATGTGTTAGGACACCCAGGGCACAGGGAAAGACTCTCCAAATGAAGTGCACCTTGGACTTAGATGTGAAGGATAAGAAATCAGCAAAACAAGCAGGGAAGAATCGGCATCCTGCAGAGAGATTGGCATCAGAATGATCCTGACGAAGAAGAATAGAGCTTAGTGGGTTCCAGCGTAGGAACAGAGCTGAGGGGAACAAGAGACACAGACAAGGATCAGAGTGGGCTGAGTCATGGTGGAAGGGTGAGCGTAGACAGCACACCAAGAAAAGATAGTTCACAGTTTACATACAATTAAGACTAACCTTTAGGCAGGAGACTGAAGTCACATGACCCGGAGGTTACAGGTGAGAGTGGGCTCAGGGCTTTGGCCACTTGGTTTGGACATGTCCATCATTCATCAGAAGAGTGACATGCACACAGGGTTGTGAGGATTATAATACAGGAGCTAGCAAAATCTAGTCTGTTGCTTGTTTTAGATGATGGTATTCTCTTTTCACCTTAAATGCTCATATATTTAGGGGCTATGTGCTAGCTATCTCACCTTGAGTTTTGCCTCATTCTGTAAAACTTCAATTATGACTCATGTGACCATATACAAGTTTTTTATGGAAGCACATAGCCTATACACAGATGCTCAAAAGGTAAGCACAGTGGCTGCCATCTGCCCTCACAGGAACTTGAGGCGCTGTGTGAATCTCAAGAACTCTCCTAATTTACAGTTACAACCCAGACAAGGGACTTCCTGGGAATATACAACTAACTCAACCAATTCTGCAACCAAAACCCAGGACTCCATGCCTCCCACTGCAAGATCTCCCATTCTATCATGTAAACTTCGCACAGGCACAACCTCCATTAATGTGATCTCCAGCCAGCTGTTTGTCCCTGCACATCTGACACGTAGACAGGAGGCAGAACAGAATGAATCTCAATGATGTTGCTTACTCTATGACCCAAAGGGCAAGGAGGGTAAAGAAAAGGAGAGGTTTCATGGGGTAGTGCTTAAACCAATGGATTGTTCTTCCTTTCACCCCCTCTCATTTGCTAGTCTTCTACAACGAATATGGCAGTTTTTTTCAATAAGGGAAAATACTTATTTTGTATAAAGAAAGCAAGTAGAAATAATCAGCCTTGCCCAGAGTGTCTATGTACTTTTTAAAGCTGGTACTATTTTGACAGCCAAAAAAGACACTTCAGAATACAGCATTACAAATTCAAGATCATGTCTATGAACTTGGCTTGAAAAAAAAAAAAAGCCCTCCATAAAAATACAACCTACCATCTGTACAATGTATTCAAAAATGATTAGCATAGTATGAAAAAATAATGCTGGAGCAGCAGATTTTTTTTTTTTTTCCCTTTCTGGTTAAAGAACACTTCCTGCTCAGGATTCTTTTCAGATTTTTCCAGGAGGTTAAAAAAAAAAAAAAAGTCATGAAAGGAAACATTAGGGCAGGAAGATGGAAACAGTAACTAAACAAAGATGAGACAGGAACACTGAATGCTTTCCACGGACAATATGCTACTGCCCTAGAAAGCCCACGGAGTCTGAGAGAGAGAGTCCGCAAGTGCTAATGCTGAGTGCTGCCCTGGAACACTCCATTCTGGCTCTACATGTAAAACCTGGGTCCCCTTTACACCAGCTCAGCCATCTTCAAATTGATCATGCCATCTAGCATCGATCATCGTGGTGGCACTGGATTCTTGCTTTCCTGTCATTCAAGGTAAACCAACAAGAGTTGGAGGTGCACGGTGCACGCACGGAAGCTCTAAAGCATCCCTCCAACACATCTGAATGGCTAGAAACAACAAAGCTCATGCAGGAGACTGTGGCCTCTGATGCGGGCTTTCCACTTTGGATTCCACTTCCTTACCAATTAGGACTCAGTCTTCCAGAGGTCCTGGATCCTTGATGTAAATTCCCAACTCAAAAGTTTTATGATGTAGATCATGAGCTCTTCAAGCCTTTGTGTAAACATAGTCTAGCAATATAGGTTCCAAGAAAATGTCAGTTTCAGAAAATTATGACCTAATCACAAACATTCAGGTGTTTCCCCCAATGAAAAATTGATCCAGGTGTGAAATTCATGTTTATTGGAGAATATTTACCACAACCACTTGCACAATGCCTCTGAAGACTCCGAAATGCTTGTCTGCCTCTGAGAAGCAGGCTGGGCTTTGTTTTGTTCTTACCCCTAGATAATGGGCTTCTGTCTGTACAAAAAGTTGCCTATGTCAAGAAGGGATCAAGAAAATGACCTCCAGGCCTGTACAGAGACCTAAAGCTTGCTGTCTAAGCCACCTGTATATGACATTTCAGGGCCAGATAACTGACTCAATCCAGGAGACAGCTTCTGGAGAACATAGGATTTTTTTGTTTTGCTTTTTAAAAAAGAGGAATTAGGTCTGAGCTGTACTCACAACTGTCCTCCAGTGTGCCAGCCTACTTGCTTGGAGCTAAGGCCACCCACTCAGTCTCTTTCTCCTTCAGCACTGCCCAGCTAGCCCCTCTGACCATCAGAGGAAGCCTGCAAAAACCCCAGCAAAACAAATGGCTTTGCTCATCTTGAGGTCACCTCACTGGTTTCAGAAAGTGTTTAGCTGTTAGAACAGGTTTAAGTTCCAATGCCGATGAATGAAACCTTCCTTTATTGGTGGCTAATTTTGGTCCACAAACAGAAAAGAGAAACTGATACTCCATAGTGTTGCTGCCAATATGGACTATGAGTTATGTGATCTGGAATGGGTCTCTTCTGTATAGGCCAGATAATCAATGCTTTAGGTTTTGTGGGTCATGAGACATTCTTTTTAAAATGTTTTTCCAACTATTGGAAAAACAACGAAAAGATGATTCTTCGATCCTAAGCTATAATACAACAGGGAGGACAAGGTTGCTGACTGCTGGCTGAAACCACTGACTGATTTAGCATCCTATCACAAAGATGCAGAGAGAAAAGCCTTTCTACAAAACTTCGTCATACTTGATTTACACTATCCTCTCCCAAACTCAAATGTCTAAAGTATTCCTCAAAGTTCCCTTGATTCCACCTCCCTTGTCTCTGCTTTCATCCATTACCACTTCAGTAGCTGCTGCCTCATAACTCCCATCTTCAAAGAGTAATTGGTTTTAAACTAGGTGTGTGTGTGTGTGTACATACAATTCGAAGGACTCAGTGTTTTTCATTCTACCATGTAGGTCTCAAAGATTAAACTCAAGTCATCAGGCTTAGTAGCAAGTGTGTTTATCTACTGAACCAACTCATTGGGCCCCAAGAGCTATGAATTTTGAAATAGGTGGGATTGAGTTGCTTTTCATTTAAGCTCCTTCAAAGTCCTCACCCAAGAGACTTAGAATAAACTCCAAATCCCTGTTCACCGCAAGGCTCTGTCTCTGCCCAATTTCATGTGTTCTTTTCCTTTCTATTGCCCATACATGATGAGTTTATGTGGCAACCTGATTGGGCTAAGGGATGCCCAAATTTCTGACCAAAGGTTATTCTAGGTCCATCTGCAAGGATGCTTCGGAAGAGAATAACAGTTGAATAGGAGACTGAGTAAAAGAGATCATCTTCTGCATTAGTTACAATTCCCAAGAAAAATGAACTAATGTTGTGGAGAAACAATTTCTACACTGAGACTTATTCCAAGGAAATGGCTCATGTGACATCACCTTATCTGCTGTCCATATGCTAGGCGATCCAGGAAAGTTAGTAGCATTATAAGATGACAGTGAAGGCCTGAGAACCAACCAAAGATGTTAGTGTTTAAGCCCCAGTGCAAAACAGAAAGAGACTATTTTAGCTTGGGCGGGCAGGCAGGCAGAGGTATGGCAAGGCTGGAAACAGCCTTTTATTCCAGCCATTGATAGGCCAAGATGATGGTTTCTTAGTCCACTCTTTAAAATACCCACATAGACACAGTTGGTGACAAAGTTGAACCAAATATCTAAGCAGATTCATGGCCAGTCAAGTTTATACATACAACTGACTACCACACCCTCCCTAGCTCCCATGTCTCATTCAGTTGGAGCCCTTTACAGAATGTGAAAGCTCACCCTCTAGTGAGTAGGAACAGTCCCTCCTCCTCCCATCTAACTTCTCTGAATCAGGATTTCTCAAACAGAAACATCAGCTCTTCCTGGGTCCTATATCTGCCAGCCACTGGTCAGGAACCTCTTGTGCTTCTTGTGTGAGGACCTCTCATGCTTCTCAAACATTTGGACTCAGTTTGCACTCCATGACTGGCTCTCAAGACTCTTGACTCATCCTCAGTTTGCAAGTGTGCCCGTCTCCCTAAATGGGTTCCTTCTGGGAGATCTCTTTTTATTGAGATTGTTTATATACATTCACCCGACTGGTTAAGAGAACCCTGATTTGCATAGCTGTGAACAACCTGGGATGCTCTCTCCATATTAGAACTTCACTGCTTCCTGCTTCACGAATTTATCTTCTCAATGGCCACCAGCTTGAATTTCTACTATCTTAATGCCCTTCCTTTAAAAGCGGCCTCTTCCCACTCTCCACCAGTAGTTCTTTATTCCAGCTTCTTATTTTTGTCCCCTTAAAAATACTGGCTAGATCTAGAATTATTTTGAGTATTTATTTATCTGTGCCTATTTCCCTCAACTAAAAGAGAGCTCTGGTGGGCTACACAGTGTGTAATGCCTGAGCTCAAGCACTAAGGCACTGCCTTTTACAACACATTCTGCTAAAAAATGATGAGGGATAGGATAAGCCCAGTTTACATCTCTACCTTCTTCCTTCTGTTCACTTTACCTGAAAATGATGCTTGCAGCAAGCAGATGATGCCTGTGAAGTCCTTTGACCTGTTCATGCTGTTCTTGCTCTCTGGGCTTATGGAAGCAGGGACCTTACTCTCACAAAACAACATCTTCCTACTTGACTGTGTTGTCATTGGTGATTTGGATTAACAGGTTAGCCAGCATCTCATAGAATACGCAGAAAGGGCTGTAGCCCAGCAAGGCTGATATACAAATTGGAGTAACTCTAGTTCCTAGGAGCATGGTGGGTGCTTACGGGTTTGCCAGGTTAATCTGATTATCTCCATCAGTGTCTCATTAATTTGGTGGCTTATTCTAGGTCAAAGATCCCAGGTAATAAAGAAAGATTAGTGTCGGGGACACAGGAATAAACTTTAGAACAAGCCCAGGTAATAATGGAGGATCAGTGATGGGGACACAGGAATCAACTTTAATGAGAAGCATCCTTACTGGGAAGAATGGAATCTGGGAGCTTACCAGCTTAATGTCCATTTCCCATGTAAAAATTAACTCTTCTTCATAACTAAAGGCTGTCTTAGGAGGTGTGCTGAGGGGATTACTCCCTTTCTGTGCCTGTGAGGGAAGGCTCACACTTGCACACAGTGCAGGAAGCAAAGTGAAAGTAGGGCAGGACTCACTGACTTGCTCGGTGGCTCAGTGTGTGAGGCTGCCTGGCTTCTTGCTGTGCAGCTCCACTCTGGCTGAGCCTCTCTCTCCCCTGCTTCACAGACCGCAATATGAGAAAGAACACCTTTAATTTAGGTAGAACAATCTGATCTTGGTGCAACTTGCTACAACTTAATTGAAGATAAAATAACCTGTCAGCACTACTTACAAGCACTTGCCTCCCTATACCTCAGAGTCCCCAAATGAGGCCAGGCACAGTTATCTGAAACCTGCCAGCAAATCAAGAAACCTAGGCCTGGGACTCTTCCTTCCCTGGAATGGCTCCATCTCTGGGAAAAATCAGGCTCTAAAAGACCTTTGGGCTACATATGCCTAGGCCAGGGTTCTGTTCACCTACTTTTTAAACCCATGGGTTGTGACTGGCTATGAAATGTGCTTTTCTGTACAACCTTTTTTTTTTTTCTAAGCAAGTGAGAAAAGTGCTTACACCTGTTCTACTGAGCAGCTCAACCCTGCCACCTCTCCTCTATGAATTTCCTGCTGTAAGGAGCTAACTTTGGGGAAAATACGAGGTTTATTTTTATTCCAGCTTTCTGTTCACATAGGCAAATAGCATAATCAGTGTTGATGTTGCATGAAGATGTTGTGGAAATGGTCCTTGATTTAACCCTGCTTTACACCTGTGTGCTTCTCTTTGAATATAATGCTCTTTACAAAGTGGTCCTTTAAGGTGTGACCTTTAAAAGGCAGCCAGAGTCAACTGCAGCCATTATTCTTTGGGGCATCACAGACCACTATGAAGGCTGTTCAAGTTTTCAGTAATCCAACAGAAAGTTGGGGAGGTTATGTCTGTCATAGGATAGTAAAGAACGCCAAGATTACATTCTAAAGTGAACAAGTGCTGGCTGGTGAAGACAACAGAGTTCTTCATTATAGACACATTCCCTGGCCCTTAATTTTCAGAAGGCAAAGCAGCCCACTATGCTTTGATATTGGACTCAAAGCCCATATTTGTAGTTATTGTTAATTTCATGGGTTGGGGGGAGACAACATGCATCCATCAGGCATCTCTTAATGCTTTGTTTCCATAATACACAGCAAGTGCTAGAACTGAACAAACATCTTCATGTCCCTGGAAACCTCAGACACGACTTTCTAATAATTAAGGTAAAGGGGTAACTTTCTCCACATTGAGTGAAGACTTCCAAGGCTGCTAAGATTAGGTTTCTGGCAAGACTTTGTTTTCTCCTCTACCATGTTTGAAAAAAAAAAATGCAACAGTCTCAGCTTGATTTCCTAAACTTAAGCTTTTATTTTCTTTAGGACAAAGCTGCTAAAAGTCAACTCCAAGAGCAAAACATAAGGAGAGCCCCATGAACATTCTGTTGAAACTCACTGCACTCTGCCTGAGCGGTTGGCCTCTTAAAAATATATATAACGAACACTGATGCTGTTACAAGGAACATCTATGAACACTCAACAGCATGACATTATGAGAGGTGAAATGTATTAAGTGGAGAAGTTTTCTACGAACAAATTGGCATAGATGCTGAGGATTAAAGTTCAGTGGGTTGATGTTTTGCAGAGCTCCGAGGCTTCAACATTCTAATATGCACTGTGAACCCTTTAAAGCTTTTTCACCAAATTCCTTTATCTAAAAGCATTTAACATTTTGTAGGGCAGGCAATCCTGCAGAAAGAACCTTTGGAACCTGAGGAGTAGGCTTTGAAATTCTACCTTCCTAATACAAAGATATGCCTGCACGATGCACTGTGTGGTACATCATACATCACAGGGAAAATACAGGACACTTGCCATGGCCCCATATGCTTTCTGGCATCGACACTCCTCACTCTCCTGGCTGGCTGGTTTCTTGAGTGGTTCTGGTGAGGGCCTTTCCTCCAGGCACAAAGTGATTTGAGGAAAGCATGAATGAATAAAAACCGAGGGGCTAGAGAGAAGTGTGATTGCCACATCTGTTAGTGGTGCATTTGGTAAGCCTTCCCCTGTCACGATATATATTCAGAACTAATGACAAAGAGATGTAGTTCCTCCAGGCAAATGAAATGGAGGTGAAAATTAGAATCACACCTGCAGCCTCATTTTGGTATCACTTCTTGCCTGCATAAACAACACTTACTCTCACTCTCCTCCTCATGGCAAGTAGCCACCGTTAACACTTGCACTAGGGATCAGTCACAACAAATTACAGTTAAGTTTCACACTGCACTGCAGGAGGCAGCCAGCCCCAGGGGAGCAGGGAGTTAAGCTGGGCTGCCTTACCAATTTCGAAATAACTAGCACTGGGCTGAAAAGGCCCCTGTGCCTCAGCCACATGAAGTGGTTAAAATTCTAATTCTCTAAGTGGTATCTTAATATTTCTGTGGATGGTGGTTTATTATTCTCTGTGGAGTGCAGCAGTGGGTAGCTGCTTGCAAAAGGGGAGATTTTAATCACCAATCACTTTCAAGAACACAAGAGATCAGTGGTACTCAACTGTGAAAGCTTTCCTGTAATGGAAACTGCCTGTGTGGATTAAAAACAAACAGATTTCACTTTGAAATAATTGTATTTGATGCTAACCTTCCAGGCTATGGAACACATCTATAGACGTCCCCCCCCCCCTCAAACAAAACAGAACAATAACAAACAGAAGTCCACAGGGAAGATGAGAAAAATAAGGAGTCAGGTCACCATGAATCAGTCCCATTTCATAGGTGGGTTCTGTAACCTAGATTCTAGAACAGCTCATTTATTGGATTTCCAACTGGGACAGAATCCACTTCTTTCAGTCAAATGTATAGGAAAAATTAGGGGGGTCGGATTATGGGATGCATACAATTAATTTCTTTGTAAACACACATGCTCGTGCACACACGGGACCAAATCAGCATAGGCATGCGTGAGTGTTAAAGTAGCAGCGATAAGTGGTGTCTACCAGAAACATTCCCAGATGAACCCCAGTGCCATCATTCCTTTGATAGGATAGCTCCACAAAGCTTCTCAAGTGACCCTCCATTTCAAGATAGGGAGGGAAGAGCTGAGGTAATCTGTGATACAGAAACTGGTGAGTTTCTGGAAACAAGAAGCAGTCCAAAAACTTCATAGGGGCAAGAAAGAGGTAATCATTTCTGGTACGTCTGAATACTAAGTCAAACATAGTGTTTCTATGGTTTTCTCTTCACAAGGCTTCCTACTAAATTCCACATCTCTACTATCCCTTACAAGTAGAGAAAATGTCAAAGAATCCATCACCTGAACATCTCTCCATCATACACTACCCATCCTGTACATCATGCACAGATGGAGTCATCCTTTCTGATTCACAAGCAATCACTATGTGAAACTCTATGTCCAGTATTCATATTGTTCTTGGTAGGTCCCCATGGAGCCATATGCCACACACAACATCAGGTTCTGGAGACCTTTGCCTTATCTGACTTACCTGTCATGACAAATCTAGAAAACAGATTTTTACTATGCTGACTGTGGGACTCAAGGATGGGCACTGTGCTGTTCTGGGTATGGAAGCTAATCAGAAGTCCAGCGCAGGTTAGAGTTCAGTCTGACTCTAGCAAGAATGTATGTATTTTTACATAGTAATTATGAGAGAAAGTGGAGGGAAATATATAAAGCAAGACAAACTGATAGTAAGTTTTAGGCTTAGTGTATGAGCCACCTGTCACAGGGTAGGCCCTAAAAGCAGACTACAACCTAGTCCTGAGGATGATGGAGAAGGTATCTGAGGTAAAATTTAGGATGAACAAAAGTCTGCTTTTCCTAAATAAAACTGTAGTCTCTTCCAGGCTTATCAAGGCCTGATAGACAGAATCTGTAAAATAAAGGGGAAAAGGGTGAAAGCCAGGTGCAGCCCAAGTGAGAGATGATGAAACTGAAATCAGTGCAGGTATGCTGAGCTGTAAGCCCATGAAAGGAAAAGACAGATAAAACACTAATCCAGTCAACAGGACAAGAGAACTGTTCTTGAATTAAAGTCTTCCACAGCAATGCCAAGTTCCAACACCGTCGAGCCAGGCAATTTCTTATCCACAGTTCCCTCCTGTTTCCATGGGGAACTCCCACCTTTGCACCTGACATACAGCAGTCACTCAGTCCAGCTCTTCTGCCTCTCATGTGCTCAAATGCAGGTCACTCTGCCTGCTTTCCCATCTGCAAGCTTGGCTTTCACAGAACCTTTCCTGACCTCCACCATTTGCCCCAGGCCTCTGTTCTTCTAAGTAGAGTGCACCCTAAGTTCAACTGTTCCTCATTCCAAATAGCTAAAGGGTTCTTGATAAGAAACTACTCATTTGCTGTGCCTTTCAGGACTCCAAGGCTCATCAACTAAGCAGGTCATATGTCAGAAGCAAACCAGTAGCCTCACCATCTCTTCTCATCCCACACTCTTCTCCACTGGTAATTTTGAGACGATTCTTAACTGAACAGACTTCTAGAAATGAACACCATCATCTCCTTTTACCTAGAGCAACCACTCCACTGATTTTTCTTGACACCAACTTTACCTTTCTCACAATCTATCACCTAAGATTTCCCCCAAATGATCAAATGGAATTACATCTCTCCCTTATTTTCAACTGTTCAAGCATCCCACTAGTGGTGGCAGGGGCCATCTTTTTAACATGGTGCATGTGACAGTTAATCTAGTTAATCATGTTTATTGGGTGGGTTGGACAGAGAAGGACCTGTTCAGTTGTTTCTCTTAAGTATTTGTCACAGTGGTAGCAGCCCAACTGACATTATTACATGGCCTTCCAGTGTCTGACTCGCAGAGTAAAGGCCCATCAGTGTCCGGTCCTTGTTCAGAAACACTGACTCCTACACAGTATACTATTCCAACCCTCCTCCCTATACTATGGTTAAAAGGAGCTACCGGAATATCCTTCAACTTCTGTACTCTTCCTTTATTGCTGCTGTCTGCAAATATCTGCACTACTTCTCCCTGCTTGGCATATATGTCCTACTATGTCCCTTTATCTTTATATGAGTCTTGGCTTATTTACTATTTCTACCAGGAAGGCTCATCCCTGTCATTATGTCTAAGTTAGAAGATTCCCTTCATCCTCCATAGCACCCTGACAGACTTGTCCTCATCAGTCCACATGGACAATTCATTCCTATCTTTCTTATCCTCTTAAGAGGCTAGTGAGGAGTTTATTACAATTTGCAATAAGATTTTTTATGTTTAGGGAGCATGAAAAGATCAGTATTTCCTGTAAGCAGAAAATATTGCTTTATTTGCATAGTTGTAAATAAATTGATTTTTTATTACACACACACACACACACACACACACACACACACCACACACACACACACACACACTTTTTAATCCTCACTGCAATCCTGAAGAACATTATAGTAGGAAGAATCTTCAATTTCTGAACACTAAAAAAAAGAAAAAAAATCTATACAAATGATATTTCCTACCCTCTTAGACAGAGGTCCTGGCTGCTGGTCCTTTATAAGAGTTCATACATCTCTCTCAATATGAAATATGGTAAGTGAACAAATACAATACAGCCTGAGAGGATCAGAGGCAATTATTTTAATTACTATTTTCATGTGACTTCTACATAATTCCTATTAATTACCAGTAGCTGCCAGAGGCTTGGAGTTCACTGGACCAACAGAAGCTTATGGAAAAGTCCCCACTCATCCTCCACCCCTCTACTGCTCTCTGGTTTTCATTCATTCTTGTCCTTGTTGCATGGCAGTGACTTCTAGCAAAAACAAATTCTCTGGTGCAGAAAGATGCTGTTACCATTTGATGTATCCAACACCAAGATATTTAAGTGGAGTAGAGACAATTGGTGGATCTTTTGACTCGCTGACTAAAGGAAATTATGTTGCGATGTTAACTAACATTGTCTTTTAATCATCCAATAACAACAAAAAGTACCTCTTCTTTCCCCATATCCTAGGTCACAAAGAAAAGGTTAATAGTGGACTAAACAAAACATTGCCTTTCTTAATTGACCAGAACTGTCAGATGGGCACAATGACTACCCCTCCCCACAAAGAATGGAAAGATAGGAAATTAAATGAAATCATCTACAACATTTGATTGACAGTCATATCCGAGCTTGTAATGTAAACAACTTTTAATCCATTCTCTGAGACTGAGTCTGGAGATAAAGAATTTAAGCCCACCAAGGAAGAGGAAGCATCAGGTCTGTCATAACTGACAATTTTAGGGTCTGCACATCTGCAGCTATTCCCTCTCAATGTATCCTTTCAGAGCCAAACCAGGAAAGGGAACAAAGGTACTGGGCCTAAATCCATCCCTGTGCCTGTGATATGCTGAGCCACCCACAGCATCTCCGGAAGGAAGTTGTTAGTTTCATGCTGAACAACTAACTCCGACCCACTTATGGGAAAAGCCTAGAAGGAAAGTACAGTCTATTCAACAGTATTAACTCCTTCTTCACTCAGCACTGTCCTGAGACTGAGCTAGTCAAGCGTGGTTTGAAGTGTCAGATCTAAATGGTTCTGACTGATATTCAAAGATACCTGGTGCTACACTGGATATCACCTTGAAATCTGAGTTTCAAAAAATAAGTCTCAGAATAAACAGCACAGGGGTGGAGGAGGGCAACCACTTAAACCCAATCCTGAAAACCAAGGGACGGAACAGCGAGGCTTTTGAACAGGTAAAGTGGCTTGCCATAAACCTGCTGACCTGAGATTAGAAAACTGACTCCTCTCACCTTCACACTTGCCATGAACAGCTGCAAGCATGTACATTCACATACACACATATACTACATACATGTTTAAAATTTAAGGAATACAGATTGGGCATCAGCTGATGTGTCAATATACTGTATGAATCATTTTTAGATGGGACAAATCTCCCACATATACTGAACACTTGTAGTCTCAAGCTACAAACGGTGGCCTGCAGACCAAATTCTGGCAATCATCGCCATTTTGCAAATGAAGTTTTACTGGAATATAGCCATATTACTTACTTATACATTCTCCACAGAGATGTTCTTTGGAGTAACAGCAGAATAGCTGAGCAGTTGTGGCACAAATTATATTGCCAACAAGCCGAAAATACTATTTCTTTATAGAAAATACTTTATCTTTGGCTCTAGAATGGTGGATCACATGCTCTGTTTTATAAAACCAGGTTCTTAAAAATTAATGTGTGTATCTGTATGTATAGTGTACGTGTGTATAAATGTTCATGTGTATGTAGGGTATGGAGTGGTTTCATGTACATACATGTAAGGCTGATGTCTGGTGTCCTATTTTTCAGACAAAACTTCTCACCGGATCTGTATCTCTATGATCTAACTGTTGTGGCTGACTAGAAAGTCACAATGATCACCCCACCCCATTTTGACACCCTGCCTCGACACCATCCCTGGGCTTACAGGTACACCCCACCATGGCACTCTGAACGTTCTTTCTCACATTTGCATACCAAGTGCTTCACCCCACCCGCCGTCTTAGCCCACTCACACCCAAATTATTTTGTACTGACTCTACCATTCCTACCTGAAGGCCATGGTACTTTAAGATTTGGGGGTTGGTCCAAAGATGTCTCAGTCCTCTGCTTGGAAGCACTATGGGAACAGGTCCAGGCACCAACCCCACAGATCTCAACAGATGCCTATTTTTTCTTGTGCCCCTGAGACAGATGGTCCTCAGAGAGGGGGAGAAGAATTAGTCCACAAGAGAGAATTCTCTGTGCAGCACTAATTTTGGAAATTCGTCCCTGATCCATCTGGCCAATGAGGATTCCTTGGGAGTAACTCTGCCTAGCATTCAGGAAGGGAATCCTGGGTCCCAGTGCCCAAACTTTGGGTATTTACTATAGAAACATTAATATAGCTTTCCATTTTGGCCATTTGAGACAGGAAACTCAGATGAAGTTAGTTGTAAGCACGAAGTCAGTGAGAGCCCCTCACTTAGGGACCCCCTTTCAGAGAACTCCCTTTCTTTCCTGACACTGACTATTTTCTGGGTGTAAAAAACAATCGCGGTAGTCCTCTATGTACACTGCAGGAGCAAACTTTTCCTGCCCGGCCTGCTAAACAGCAGCCTTTCTTCCTCCACGTGGGGCGGCAGGGCAGGGCTCCTATCCTCAACCCTCCTAACTCATCCTTGGTACCCTGTCCTTGTTATACCAAAGGGTGTTTTCCCCTCAACA
The DNA here is from genome assembly GCA_019843815.1 of Montemys delectorum. Lineage (NCBI taxonomy): Eukaryota > Metazoa > Chordata > Mammalia > Rodentia > Muridae > Montemys > Montemys delectorum. The sequence goes on along the minus strand of JADRCD010217725.1, from coordinate 2,397 downwards.
ACAGACCATAAATTTACAGTGTTAATTAGAGCTCTGCTCTGAGGTTTTGCTCTATTCCATTACTAATACTTCACAGCATGGAATACTGGCACATAAATAGGAAAGAGATAAAATTTAGATTATACATAGGGGGAAAGTTAGACAACCAGAAGCAGAGGCAGTAAGGGAAGCAAGTGCTGACAGACTCTTTTCATTTAGTCTCAACCAAGAGACTTCTGAAGTCTTATGGACATGGCGTGAAACCCCTGTTCCACTATTTACTACCGGGGTAATCTCAGAGTCCTTGTCTATGAAACAAAATAACTGAGCTCCTTTGCAGCACCACTTCGGGGATTGGGTGGAAATGTGTAAGTCATTTAATCACTTTTTATAGTGATTTACAATGACTCCTTAATGTGAGCTTATCAATCAATACTGAGTGACATGCCTGCTAAGAAAACAGTTGCTATTAGACACAGATTCAAAGCTGTACGAGAGATGACATCACAAGAAATATCTCTCTCAACTTTTTTTCTGAGTCATGCACTTAGAGAAAAAGAAAATTCCAGTTTAGAAAGATTACATTCCACGCCCACTCTCCCTATCATTGGAGGTACTAGAACTTCTATTTGGGTCCCAAAAACCTCATATGGAATCTGTTGTGAACACAGGGCTGTCCAGCACTACCTCTCCCAGGTCCCATATCATGGGGAAGGGCATCACTACTTCAGATAACTGGAGGCCTCTGCAGACAATGCTGTATCATATCAGTCCACTAGGGACCACTTCCATACCCCCCAGTATCCAGTGGATTGTAAATAGTCTCTTCTTCAAAAGAAGTATCAGTTGCCATAACACTAGGAGCACAGTATCATAGTTACTTACAAGTGGGAAAGTCCCTTGCTTACATCGAGACTCACAACTTAACTCACAAATGCTGTTTGCTTATCAGGTCTCGTTTCTGTATTTTTTTTCTAAAATGGTAGTAGTCTTCCATATAGGAATTTGAATCACACATAATGATAAGGGCTTTGCCCAATACTTTTCTCTCTGTTGTAATGGAATACCTAAAAGCAACAGGAGGAGGAAAGTGTTCCTTAGACTTAAAGACTGGAGAAGGTGCAGCTCCCTGTGTCAGGGAAGGCATGGCAGAAAGAGAAGGGGACTTGCTCACATCTAGGTAGGTCAGGAAGCAGAGAGAGGTACAGGCTGCTCTCAACTCAGCTTGAGTTCTCCTTTTCCCTCTCCTACTGAGATCGGGACCTCTGCCCAGAGACAATGCCACCCATATTCGAAATGTGCTTTCCCCCTTCAGTTAAGAAATCCCCAAAGGTCTGCTTAACCATGTCCCAGGCATAGCTAAAGCTGACAAAACTAAATTAACCATCGCAAGGAGAATGAACACACTATACAGCAGGAACCAAGATTTGATTTTCGTGAGACTAGGCTGGGGACAAAGGGACAAAGGGCTTTATAAATGAAAGCTAATACTTGGTTGCATTGTTCCTGGAAGCAAATGGGTGGCCAGGGCAGAATACAGAACCCAGCTGCAATGACTTCTCACTGCTGTTAATCTCATGAAGCTTACCTCTGGGGCCACTCCCCTGAAAGCAATGCAAAACTGCCCTGCCTTCTCTGCCAGATGTTGCTTTTTCCAAGCTCCCTGGGTTTAGATTACACCGAGCTCACTTTCACCCATGTTGTGAGCTAATTACAAAGAATCCAGAAATGCAGGATCGAACTGGGAATACTGCAGGCTGCGTTAACAAACCTCGGCACCATCTGCTGAAATATCAAGATGCTTGTTTAAGAACTTGCCTGTCAGAGGAAGCCGCAGCAGGGACGGTGGGGAAGTTTTCTTAATAATTACTTTTTACTTTTCTTGTCTGAAAAGGAGCAGCAGGGCACTGAGCGTGGTGAACCATCCAGAGACAAAATACCATCTCTGCGTACCTTCTCTGGGTATTGGTGCTGGCAGGGGAGAACCCAGACAGCCTTTGTCATCCAAGTAAGAAAGATATGGTCAAAAGATTGTGACCCGAAGCTGGATGCAGTGGCTCAGGCCCAATACTCTGAGACTTGGGAAGTTGAGGCAGAAAGGATCACCAGATGTTTGAAGCTAGCCTGAGCTACACACTTTATTGAAGATTAGCGTGGGTTTGCAGTGAGACTGTGTCAAAACAAAACAAAGGGAGATGGGGCATGCTCATTTTTTCGATTTTACTAACAGTCTTCCAGAAAACCCTTTTCTGTTTATAATTAGCTGGTAACAGAGTCAGTTAAAAAGTGTGCTACTTAGGGACATTATCAGACACCTGTGATTTTTATCCTAGTATAACAATCCTCCAAAAACTTGAGACTGGGTGTGGAACCCCTTACATAGAGACCGAATTCTTCACTCCCAGACAAGCAGACAGC
>JADRCD010217724.1:0-13848 GCA_019843815.1 Montemys delectorum | reverse complement strand
AAATACATTATGAAAAATGAATGAAGCAAACGCTATCTCTGGTCTCAAAAATCTCCCTGTCTTTTCATTCTACTTGAATTTCTGTGGAGGGAAGATTGCCACATACAATAATTCTGGAAAGACTGGAGTTTCTAAATTTGCTGCTGAGGTGAGGTAAGTATAGCCAGTAATTCATCGATTGTTTCCTGTGTTCCCCTGATACCCTGTTCGCTTTCCCTCTGAGCAGCCTTAATCTTAGATCTTTTGGAGAGCTGCCTCATCCTGGTGCAGATAATCAGAAGAGCAGCAGGTAAAAAGTCTAGCCTGCAGGTGGTCACAGTTTTTCTCTTCCTCAAAACACATTCCCTATTCATAACACAGCCTGGATGAAGATGTGGCTTTGGGACCGGGAGGTGAAAGGGAAAATATAAAAGAAATCACAGGAGAGAGGCAAAGAGTTTCCATCAGGGTAAATGTGTGTTTAAGTGCTGGTGTGTTTTAAATGACTTGGGCAAAGGGGAGGGCCAGGCCAGGAAGAATAACAAAATGTTCCTGTGTCAAGTTACAGAGTTTCTCCTCAGTAGAGTGGTGAAAAATAAAGTTTGAACATGTTTAACTGTTTTTTTTTTGTTTTTTTTTTTGTTTTTGTTTTTGTTTTTTTGTTTTTTTGGTTTTTTTGGTAACTACGAAGCAAGTTGATGAACAAAACTCCTGGCATTCTGGATGCTTCAATCACTGGCAGGATCCTCACTTGGAAGAGCAGAGAAAAATTTTTAAAAAAGAAAAATTAATGCCTAGACGAGATCTACTGAATCTGATAGCAAATCCAAACACACACACACACACACACACACACACACACAAACCTGTTTTTAGAGATGTAATTATATAACACACATACACACACATATGTATGTAATAGATATAATATGTGAATTATATATAAGCAAATATATGCATATTATATATATATATGTGTGTGTTTGTGTATGTATTATATGGATGCATATATACGTAACAATAATTTTAAAAAGAGTCATGAATTAAAAGTGAGCAAGGGAGGGAGGAATACAGGGGGGATTTTGAGTGGAGTAATGAGAATGAGGAACTAATGTAATTATATCATAATTTCATTTTTAAAATGAGCCCTTAAGCTATGGGTAGAAGAGAAAGCTTCAATACTATATAATATTTCCTGCCTTAAACTATGTGTTTAGTGTTATATTGATCAAATAATTAGAGACAGCGAGAGAATGATGCCTTTGGTCTATCTTTGCACTAAGTTTGAGTTTCACAAAGAGGACTGGATATGGGGCATTCACACACTAAATACACTAATTGGGAGTTAAACAACAGTGTTCTGGAGGCAGAGCATTGAGTCCCAGAGTACCAGTGGCAGAGCACTGAGGTGGGAATGTTGTGTAGCCAAGGGATGTTGAAACCAAGTGGTCTTCCTCATTTATTTTACTAGGGACATCTTTTCTCCCTCTATTACCCATATTCTCTCTCGAAAAGCACTCATATTTATATCTTTCTTTTGTTTTGTTATGTTTTCATTGTTACAGTAAAATCTTACATGCCAAATTAGATGTTGTGTCAAGTTGAAGAGAATTAAAAAAATAATCTAAATTAAAGTGCTAAATCTTAGAAATTGGAATATCATTAATAGTGTAAATAATGATAGTAATTAGTATTAGTTTGTACTCTCTATGACACAAAGTCTATGTACTGGACCTTAGGGTTAATCACTCTGTGCACTCTAGTACTTAATGTTGAAACACATATGTCACATAAAAACTATTATTATCTCTATTACAAAAGTGGGGACACTGGGTTTCAGAGATAATCACAGGGTAATTTAAAGTGGTGCAAGCACCATTCAAACCAAACCAGACGGACTCTCATAGATCAAACCACTATTCTCTTCCGCTCAGCTGAGAACATACCCTCTCGATTCTCACCTTAATACTGACTCACAGACCAGAATGCAGTGAAGAATAAGGCTAGAAGAGACTTCCAAACAAATCCAACAGTTTTATAAATATATTTTAATCTAAAGCATGTAATTTCATTAAAATATGACTAAATTTGGTAACAATGCACAAATTTACTATTTTCAATATTTGAACATTTTCATGTTCTTACTGTTTTGTAACTCATGTAGCAATTTATAATTTTATTTTTCTTCATCTTTACCGTCTTTCTATCAAATGAGTCAGGCAACATTTTCAAAATTATGCTGATAAGAAAACTAAGTGCTAACAATAAGGATATTAAAGATATCTTAAGAAACGGTATCATTATTTTGAAACTGTAACTTTGATTTTCTTCTCTGTAATTATTGTCTACAAATTAAGATAACTATAATCAATGCTATTCAAAAGATTATAATTGATCTATTGTTCTGTTAATAGCAGGAATGAATGGCATGTCTACCTCTTCCTGTGGCAGAGCAATTTTGATTTCCTAATTATAGTCTGATATTATATTACTATCTCCAATTTCCTCTTATGTCTGACAAAACATGTTTTACCATTGACATCTTAGAATTTATTCTTTAGTTATACTTTAATTTGATAAATATAATGAGACTATAGGATGGGTTGTATTCAACTTTAAAGATAATTTTCCACTGGTATAGCCCCTCCTGTGGGTTCTTACAGCAACTAGCCCAGATTGTTTCTCAAAGTCCTTGCCTCCTGGCTTCCACTTGATCTGTTAATCCTCCCATAAACATTTAAGGAGATGGCATATCTGTTTTTAATATAGTGATATGGTGTTCATCGTTCAATTAACATATTCACTGCTCTTATTGATGGATTAAGTCAACATTTGGAGAGGTCCACAAGATAATAAAACACAGGCTCACCTCAACCCTGCATACATTGACACCTCTATTGTTACAGGACAAAATATCCCTAAATGACTAAAACGGAACTATAATGTGAACAGTCATGTGACCAGGGTGGAGACTTTCTCCTTCTTAGATTATCATTCTGTCTATCACTCGTGAGAACACATGAAGTTGCAGATCTACCTACAGTTTATATTAATTCATATTTAGGTTTTGTTTTATTTGTTTGTTTAGTTTTTTAGTTTTTGTTTGTTTGTTTGTTTGTTTCTGAAATGGTTAGATATGTAGGTCAGAGTGTCCTTGATGTTATGATCTTCTTATTGCAGAGTGCTCTGCGCTAGAACTTTTACAGGCATATGTTATTATGCCTCCTTTAATTCTTACCTGAGGAAGATATGCTGTACTCATTTTAATGCTATATGCTGTTCAACAATAGATAACAAACATAGGTGTAACCCAGGAAAATCCACTTTGATTTTTCTCATAAGCTTAAATTTGAAATTATTTGAATTAAATTTGAATTATTAAATTTGAAATTATTATAAGGATTTAAGTGTATTATGCCTGAGTAAACAAGCAGTAGCTTTCAAGAAAAGTTGTTAAAAGACACAAAATTAAAGTCTAGTATATTTTTAACAAAGCTGAAAGATGCTGACTCATTTATGTATAAAAGAAAATATATGATGGATATTGTGAGGTAAAAGTAATTGATTGGTTAAAGGTACAAGATTCATTCTATATCCTACAATTTCCAGAGAAACAGGTCCTTTTCTTTCAAGAATTTGGACAACTACATGATCTGAGAATGTAAGTCACTATTTTCATCTTCTTCTTCAGTTTCCTTTCACAAACCCTTTAGTGATGGTGTTTTTCAACCCCGAAACACTTCTTACAGTAATATGCTTGAAGATTCATTAACTCAAAGTCTGTTGAATTTCTGCACACATGGTCAAATTCCAGCCAAACATTTGCCTGAAGAAATTATCAAGGCCTCTGTGCTGTCTAAATGGCTTCACTGATATACATCTGAATGTATTCCTGTTTCTTATAAGAAATTATTGTACATGGTGAGCAAGTTAAGGGTACACTTTACTACGGAATATGAGGTCTGCCTTACTTAATGATTACTTTTTTAAAGACACCGTGCTGTTTTGTCCTTAATAAGACAATCTTGGGTTTTAAAACTGGCAAGAGATTTTCTCCTTACTTCTTTTCCTAATAAATGATCTAAGGAAATGAGTACAGGACTAGTGTAAGGAAGAAACCTGTCTGTAATTCTTTCAAGTTAATGGAAAACATTACATCATTTGGCTCTGGCACTGGGTTTATTAAACTTGTATGAGTGGGTCTTCAATGTCCTGGCTTTTGCTGTACCCACTAGAAGGAAACTTTCTCTTAGTAGTCTCCTCAGTGGGAAGGAACAGCAGAAGCAAGCATCTCTTCTTTTACTGCAAGATCGGAGAATATGGCAACTGTCTACTCTGGTAACATCCTCAAGTTAAGTTCTAGATTAAGTTACAAGGAGAATTTTATGCCCTTTTGGAGGAATACTATGATTTTAATACCTACTGAATGGTTACATTTGGGCTGTAATTTAATTGCCTAGATTCTATTTACTAGATGTTGCTTTGTAACATAAAGATGACATCATCAAATAGTTTCAACCTGATAGCTGCAGACAGGACTTGCACAGCTTCGTTGAGATGTGCAGCCAGCTATCTCCAGAGAGTATTCTGCTCTTTTCAGGACACATGACATGGTTTCTTCATTTTATTTTTATTTTTTTTATATATTTTTTATATTGATACTCTGGAAAGGTGAGTTGATGGTTTCCTTCACATATTTACAAAAGTCACTTGTGGTAGAGACATCAAAGAACATAAAGTTTTAATCCTATGTAAGAGATAAAGTTTTGTAAATTAGTGTTTCCAAGGTAATTAAATTTCCAAGGTAAGAATTGCTTTAAAGTATAAGAATTAACTTCCCTCTTCAATCCATTTTGACTTTAATTCTGAACATTTATTTTTTTTTCAAGTGACAATTGGTCATATAGTATCCCTTGAGACTACTTCCTATCTCTTTGATAGCACCAACTTGTCATTTGGGTTCTGTTTCATTAATTGAAATGTTTCAGCTTGCCTTATTTAATTAATCTTGCTAACAAAGGTAATTATTAAGATGGAATGCAGTATGAAGGTCTGATATAAAATACATATATATACAGTATACAATGATTTTGGATAAAATGAATAAAACTAACATTTTGATAGATTTCAGGCTCTCTCAGTGTCCTAAGACTACCATCACCCTATATTTACTAAAAGAACTTAGCAGAGTGCTTCTTCAAGAAGAGGGAAAGTTAGTTTTGGAAATTATGTTGAAATGCCACATAAGAATCATATTGACTTTGCTGTTCCCTTTTGTAATAGTATTATATGAGCAAAAAAATCTTGTAGATACCAAAATTTTTGTTCCTCTAGGTGTCGTTTTGTTCATGAAACTACATCCTCAAGTGTTTTAGAAAGGGAATCAATTTTATTAGCTATCACAATAGATTTGAAAGTCTCTTGTTCTGCTGCTACTTTAGGGAAAAATAGCTACACTAGTGTGAATAAGCAGTCTCAAGCGATGCTTGAATTCTACATTTACTCAGATTATACCTTTATTTCCATTGCTTTCTATTTTGCTAGGCTACAGTAGAACCTTGACAAGGGAAATCCTGGTGGGACTGCAGGCTGGTACAAGAACTCTGGAAATTAGTCTGGCAGTTCCTCAGAAAATTGGACACAGTGCTACCAGAGGACCCAGCTATACTTCTCCTGGGTATATACCCAAAAGGGGCTCCAACATGTAATAACATAGCAACCATATTTATAATAGTCAGAAGCTTGAAACAACCCAGATATCCCTCAACAGAGGAATGGATACAGAAAATGTATGTTTACACAATGGAGTACTACTCACCTATTAAAGATAATCACTTCATAAAATTCGCAGGCAAATGGATGGATCTAAAAAATATCCTGAGTGAAGTAATTCAGTCACAAAAGAATACACATAGTATGTACTCACTGATAAGCGATTATTAGGCAAAGAGCATGGAATACTCATGATACCCAGACCACATGTAGCTCAAGAGAAAGGAAGACCAAAGAGGGGATTCTTCACTCCTACTTAGAAGGAGGAACAAAATAATCAAGGGAAGTAGATGGTTGGAGGGACTTTCGAGCAAGAGAAGAGGTGGAGGTGGGAAAAGAAGGGTAGAATCAGGTGTGGAAGGAGATAAAGGAGATGTATAAAGGGTCAGGAAATTTAATAGCGGTGTGTAGCAAAGGGAGATAGATAACAGGGGTAGGAATCAGAAAGTCCCAGATGCCAGGAATGTAAGTGTCTTCCAGGACCCCATGGAGATGACATTAGCTGAAATACTCCACAAAGAGGAGGGAGAATCTGGTGAGACCATATCCAAAGGTTAGGCATGGCACCACAGTTGAGGGATGGAGCCATCCCACCATTTCCAAAGTTTTAACCCAGATTTGCACCTGTTTAAAGGAAATACAGGGACAAAGAGTGGAGCAAAGACTGAAGGAAAGGACATCCAGAGACTGTTCCACCTGGGGATCCATCCCATATACAGTCACCAAAGCCAGACACTATTGTAGATGCCAAGAAGTGGTTGCCAACCGGAGCTTCATATAACTGTCTCCTGAGAGGCTCTGCCAGATCCTGACCAATATGGATGCAGATACTCACAGCCAACAATCGGACTGAGCACAGGAACCCCAGTAGAGAAGTTAGGTAGAGGACTGAAGGAGCTGAAGGGGCCTTATCTGGCATGAGAGGAGAGGTCTTTGGTCCTCTGAAGACTTGATTCCCTAGTGTAGAGGAATTCTTGGGTGGTGAGGCAGGAGTGGGTAGATGGGTAGGAGAGTACCCTCATAGAAGCAGGGTAAGTGGGGATAGAATAGGGGGTTTGCAGAGGGGAAATGGGGATAGGAGATAACAATTTAAATGTAAATAAATAAGATATCCAATTAAAAATATAATAATTGCCAGGTGGTGGTGGCGCACGCCTTTAATCCTAGCACTTGGGAGGCAGAGGCAGGTGGATTTCTGAGTTCAAGGCCAACCTGGTGTACAGAGTGAGTTAAAGGATTGCCAGGGCTATACAGAGAAACCTGACTAAAAAAACCAAATATCTATACATATATATACATATATACATATATATAATTTTTAAAATGTTTAAGAAAAAGAAAGACTGAGCTATATTTAATCACAGATACCTTGTAACAATATAGGCTAGGTTCCTAGCAGTCCAACACTTTTCTACTGTTTCTTTTTTTCTCTACATTAGTCTTTATCAAGGAAGTCTTTAGCACAAAACTTCAACTCATTTTATCATTCGCCATCACTTTTATTTTGATAATTGTGTTTGAGACAAGATGAGCAATTTGGTGCTCTTTGTGCATGCCTTCCTGATGAGCCTTTCTGATCTAGTGCTCTGTAGTAGTTTTATTCAGATCGAAAACATTGCCTATTGATGAAAAAATTTTAAGACATAAAATGATCAACTCTAAGTAGCTTCGGAAAGTGCCGGAGACTGACTAGGTTCATTAGGCTTATTGATCGCTAAAGTTATAAATAAAGAATGCTGAGAGTCACTTTCAGATAAGTCCAGAAATTGGAAGAAGTAAGGCAAACCAAGATGAAAAGACTCTCACTTAAGCCCAGCAGTCTGGCAGAAGCAGAGACCAGGTGTCCTTCAGAGAAGAAACATAGGTCAACTAAGCTTACTGGAAGATACTCATACCAACTGAGCCACTTGGAAAGGAGGCTCTCTAGATAGTTCAGTTGTCTACAAGCTGTGCTGTATGCTCCATGTTCCAAGCTTTCATCCATACTGTGACAGAGTTGGGTGATACATCTGCCTCGGAGTCATTTCTCCTACTGTGATTAGGCACTCACCCATATAACTGGAAGTTACTCCAATAAAACTCATTTTTTAATGTAGTCAAATTTTGATACATCTGTACATTTTTTCTGTTGTGAGCTCCTGTTCTGGGGAGAAGTGATGTGTGTTTTTTCCACATGCACAATCTGTCATACAACACCTTGTCTAATTATAGGAAAGAACACTGTCAAATACTGTAGTAGTCTTTGTTATATTTCAGTCACGTTGGAACTTGGAAAGTAAGACTTTCTACTTCTTTACAGGAAGTGCTTCTTCTAAATACATATATAATGGAGTGTGGAAGTCTACCCAGCAATGCTTTTGAATAGTGTGTGAAGAGGGCATGACAGGACTTTGAATATATAAAAGAGTAAACCACATGCAAAGATTAATAACGAAGAGAGTTACAGCATGCCTACGTATTAAATATGCCTAACCACTTATATAGCAAACACTTTAGCCCACATATTTTTTAAAGTTTTATTTCATATACAACCAAAAGCTTAAAAACCCAAAATCTTAGCCATGTTAGTTACTGCAATTGTGTTTTTTATGTAACATAAGTGTACTTTAGCTTAGCAGTATGTACTTACTGGGAATTCACCTGGCATGTAGACCAGGGAATAAGGTAGGTGACTTTAATTCTCCTTTCTCTACTCTAATTCCAATTTCTAAGGAAGCTCTAAATTGAGATTTTTTTTTTTTATCTGACACCACTCAGTATGGACAAGATCATTATAAAAAATGAGAGTTCATACTACTGAGGAGCATGTAGAGTAAGAGAAACAGTCATCCATTGCTGATGAGACTGCAAACTTGTGCACCCACTAAGGAAATATGTGGGAGTTTCTCAGGAAGCTAGGAATAGATCTATCCAGAAAGCTATACCTGACTCTTGGGCATACAACCAATAGATGCTTCATTGTACTACAGAGACTTTTGCTCCACTATATTTTTTGATCCTCTTTTCATGAGACATGGAATTTGGAAACAACCTAGATATCCAATATGAATTAATACATAAAAATGTGGTCCATTTGCACAATGAAATATTATGCAGCCATTAGAAAATAGAATCATGAAATCTGCATATAAATGGTTAGAGGTAAAAAAAGCCATCCTGAGTAAGTTAACTCAGACTCAAAAAGACAAACATTATACATATTTGGATGTTAGCTGTAAAATGTTCTGTTAAAAAGGCTATAATCCATATAACCACAGTGGTTTGGTATATCATAAGGGGCTGGAAGAAGGTCCTAGGAAGGAGAACTTGAATAAATAATTATAAATGGAACAGCCAAGAGGAGTAGACTACAGGAAATAATCAAACTCAGGGCTGAAATCCATCAAGTAGAAACAAAAGAACTAAACAAAGAATCAACAAAACCAGGAGCTGGTTCTTTGAGAAAATCACAAGATAGATAAATCCTTAGCCAGACTAACCAGAGAGTACAGAGACAGTGTCTCATTTAACAATATCAGATAGAAAAAGGGAGACAAAACAACAGAATCCAAGGAAACTAAAAAAAAAAAAAAAAAATCATCTGATCCTACTACAAAACACTAACTCAAGAAAACTGGGAAATCTGGATGAAATGGACAATTTTCTAGACAGATACCAGGTACCAAAGTTAAATCAGGACCAGGAAAACCATCTAAACAGCTCCATAACCACTAAATAAATAGAAGCACTCATTAAAATTTCCCAACCAAAAAAAAGCCCAGGACCAGATTATTTTAGTGCAGAATTCTATCAGAACTTCAAAGAAGATCTAATACCAATACTCTTCAAACTATTCAACAAAATATAAACAAAAGGAACATTACCCAATTAATTCTATGAAGCAACAATTATGCTTATACCTAAACCATACAAAGACCCAACAAAAATGAGAACTTCAGGCCAATTTCACTAATGAATTTCTATACAAAAACATTCAATAAAATTCTGACAAACCTAATTCAAGAACACATCCAAAAGAATATTCATCATTATCAATTAGGCTTCATCCCAAGAATGAAGATGGTTCAATAAATGTAAATCCATCAATGTAGTCTACTATATAATGAAACTCAAGCAAAAAACCCACATGATCATCACATTAGATGCTGAAAAAGCAACTGATGTAATTCAACACACCTTCATGGTAAAGGTCTTGGAAAGATAAGGAATTCAAGGCCCATACCTATACATTGTAGAAAAGATATATAGCAGACCAGTAGCCAATATCAAACTAAATGAAGGGAAACTTGAAGCAACCCCACTAAAAACAGGCACTAGAAAATGCTGCCCACTCTCTCCCTATATATTCAATATAGTAGTCCAAGCCCTAGCCAGATCAATTAGACAACAAAAAGAGGTCAAAGGTGCATAAATTGGAAAGAAAGAAGCCAACATATCACTATTTGCAGGTGATAAGATAGTATACTTAAGTAACCCCAAAAATTCTACCAGAGAACTCCAAAACCTGATGAAGGACTTCAGCAAATTGGCTGGATATACAAACAAATCAGTAGCCTTCCTCTACTCAAAGGATAAACAGGATGTAAATGACAACCTTCATAATAGTCACAAATAGTAATGAATTTAACATACCTTGGTGTGACTCTAAGCATGCCTGTGAAAGATCTGTATAGCAAGAACTTCACTCAGAAGATGAAAAAAAATCTCCCATGCTCAGGGATTGGAGGATTAATATAGTAAAAATGACCATCTTACCGAAAGCAATCTACAGATTAAATGTAATTCCCATCAAAATTCTAACTCAATTCTCCATAGAATTAGAAAGAGCAATTTGAAAATTCATTTGGAATAACCAAAACCCAGGACAGAGAAAATTATTCTCAACAATAAAAGAACTTCTGGGGAAATCACTATGCCAGAACTCAAGCTACATTATAGAGCAATTCTGATTAAAAACTGCATGGTATCGCTACAATGACAAGCAGGTAGATCAATGGAGTAGAATTGAAGACCCAGAAATAAACCCACACACCTATGGTCACTTGATCTTTGTCAAAGTAGCTAGTGGAAAAAAGACAGCATTTTCAACAAATGGTGCTGTTTCAACTGGTGGTCAGCATGCAGAAGAGTGCAAATCGATATATTCTCATCTCCTTATACAAAGCTCAAGTCCAAGTCTGCCAAGGACCTCCACATCAAACAGATACACTGAAACTTATTTAAGAGAAAGTGGGGAAAAGTCTTGAATACACAGGGGAAAATTTCGTGTGGCTTATGCTCTAAGATCAACGGTAGACAAATGGTACCTCATAAAATTGTCAAGCTTCTGTAAGGCAAAGGTCAGGGTCAGTAGAACAAAATAGCAACCAGCAGATTGAAAAAAGACCTTTAACTACTCTACCTCTGATAGAGGGCTAATATCCAATATATACAACGAACTTAAGAAGTTAGACTCTAGAAAACCAAATCATCCTATTAAAAATGGGGTATAGATCTAAACAAAGTATTCTCAACTGAGAGACTTGAATATCTGAGAAGCGCCTAAAGAACTGTTCAACATGCTTAGTTTTCATGGAAGTGCAAGTCAAAATAACTCTGAGATTCCAATTCACACCTGTCAGAATGGCTAAGGTCAAAAACAAAGCTGACAGCAAAAGCTAGTGAGGATGTAGAGAAAGAGGAAAATTCTTCCACTGCTGATGGTATTGCAGGCTGGTGCAACCAGTCTGGAAATCAGCCTGGCAGTTTCTCAGAAAAGTGGACATAGTACTACCTGAGGACCTAGCTACACCACTCCTGGGAACATACCTAAAAGATGCTCCAACAAGGACACAGGCTCTGTTATATTCATAACAGCCTTATTCATAATAGCTAGAAGCTGGAAAGAAAAGAGCTTCCACAGAGGAATGAACTCAGAAAGTGTTGTACATTTTATACCATGGAGTGTGACTCAGCTATTAAAACAAATGAATTTATGTAATTCTTAGGCAAATGGATGGAATTAGAAAATATCATCCTGAGTGAGGTAGCCCAATCACAAAAGAACACACATTGTATGCACTCACTGGTAAGTGGATATTAGAGCAAAAGCTTGGAATACCAAAGATACAATTCAAAGACCTTATGAAGCTCAAAAAGAAGGAAGACCAAAATATTGGTGCTTCAGTCCTTCTTAGATGAGGGAACAAAATACTCAAGGGAGGTAGAGGGTGGAAGGGATTTGTGGGGAAGAGAGGAGGGGGAGGGGGAAAGGTATGGGAGGAGACTGGGATGGTATACAGAGGATCAGGAAGTTGAACAGAGATTTGGAACAATGGGGAAGAGAGAACTGGAGGTACCTATCAGCAAGTCCCAAGTGCCAGGAGACAAGAGACTTCAAGGATCCCATGGGGATGACATTAGCTGAAATGCTTCAACAAGGGAGAGGGAGAAGCTGTCAAGACCATATCCAAAGTTTAGGAAAGGCCCCTAGCTGTGGGAGGGGGCCACCCCCTCAACTCCAAATTTTTAACCCAGAATGGCTCCTGTCTAAAGAAAGTCAAGAAGAAGGAAGACCAAAGTGTGGATACTACGTTCCTTCTTAAAAGGGAGAACAAAATACCCATGGAAGGAGTTGCAGAGACAAAGTATGGAGCAGAGACTGAAGGAAGGACAATTCAGAGACTGCTCCACCTGGGAATCCTTCCCATATTCAATCATCAAATCCAGACACTATTGTGGATGCCAGCAAGTGCTGGCTGACAGGAGTCTGATATAGCTGTCTCCTGAGAGGCTCTGACAGTGCCTGACTAATACAGAAGTAGAGGCTCACAGCCATCCATTGGACTGAGTGCAGGGTCCCCAATGAAGGAGCTAGAGAAAGGACCTAAGGAGCTGAAGGGTTTGCAGTCCCTTAGGATGAACAACAATATGAACTAACTAGTTCCCTCAGAGCTTCCAGGGACTAAACCACCAATCAAATAGTACACATGATGAGACTAACGGTTCTAACAGTTATGTAGCAGAGGATGGCCAAGTCAGTCATCAATGGGAGGAGAGGTCCTTGGTCCTGTGAAGGTTCTATGCCCCAGTGTAGGGGAATGCCAGGGCCAGGATATGGGAGAGGGTAGGTCAGTGAGCAAGGGGAGGGGGGAGAGAAAAGATTTTGTTGTGGTGGTGAAGGTGGTGGTGGTAGTTTCTTGTTTTGTTTTGTTCTTTTTTTTTTTTTCAGAGGGGAATCTGGGAGAGGAGATATTATATGAAATGTAAATAAAGAAAATATCCAATAAAAAAAGAAATACAGGGAGAAAGTGTGGAGCAGAGACTAAAGCAAAGGCCATCCAGAGACTGCCCCACCTGGTGTTCCATCCCATGTACAGACACCAAACCCAGACAATATTGCAGATGCCAAGAAGTGCTTGCTGAGAGGAGCCTGATATAGCTGTCTTCTGAGAGGCTTTGCCAGAGTCTTGCAAATGCAGAGTTGGATGCTCAACAGCCAACGGTTGGACTCAGCAGGGAAACACAATGCAGGAATTAGAGAAAGGACTGAAGGAGCTAAAGGGGATTCCAACCACATAGGAAGAACAACAGTATCAACTAACTGGACTCTTTAGAGCTCTCAGGGACTAATCCATCAAGCAAAGAGTATCAATAGTTCGTAGGCTGGTTTGGGTTCCCACCCACTCCTCCTATGCTACATATGTAGCAGTGGATTGCCTTTTCTGATCTCAGTGGGAGTGGATATGCTTGGTCTTGTGGAGGCTTGATTCCCCAGAGAAGCTGGATGCTAGAGGGGTGAAGTGGGAGTGGGTGGGTGAATTGGAGACAACGGGGAGGAGGGGTGTGATCCTGGAGGGGACACCATCAAGGGGTACAGTGTTTGAAATATAAATAAATATAATAATACATTTTTAAAAAGAAAGTGAAAAGATAAAGTAAAAAATAAAATGTAATTATGTCATTTTCTTCTTCCCTTTTCTCTCTCTAATCTCTCCATCTCCTTTCCTCATTTCTTTTTTTTTCACTATCATTTTTGTATGTTATCTGACATGCTGGGTATTTCTCTCTCTTCAATACTGGCACTTTAGAACTCAGTATCATTAAGCATGCATTCTA
>JADRCD010217723.1:39686-71811 GCA_019843815.1 Montemys delectorum | reverse complement strand
GTGTGTGTGTGTGTGTGTGTGTGTGTGTGTGTGTGTGTTGCCAGCATGCTTGCATACCATGTATGTACCCAGTACCCACAGATGTTATTAGGGGATGTTGAGTCCCCTGGAATGAAAGTTTCAGATGTTTGTGAGCCACCCTAGGGATGCTGGGAATCAAACCTTGTCCTTTGCAAGAGCAATACATACTCTTACCTGACTGCTGAAACATCTCTCCAGCTCCCAAGTCAGGGGTCTTTTGCTGAACCTGGAGTCTGCCAATTCCAACTCCTGCTAGGCCATCTAGAAAGTTTGCCCCAGGGATTTCTTGTCTCTCCCTCCTGAGAGCTAGTGCCCTGCCTGCTTTTATGTAGATGCCAGGGATCAAACCCCAGTCCTCAGCTCACAAGGCAAGTACTTTCCCTGTGAGACAAGTTGACCACCCTTCCTAATTATGACTTTAAAAACCACCAACTATTTGGGCTGCATTTTGAGATACTCCCTTGGATCTACCACCTAGTTCATCTCATTTTTGCCTCAGATGAATTTCACATGCTAGTTAGCTCATTCATCAAGCTTCTACTTATTATACATTTTAATTTTTTAGATGTTATGCCTCCTCCCCAACGTTCTGGTTCCTTTTGATAATCTCTAAATCAGTATCAGCTTCCATAATGTGTCCTATTTCTCTATTAATTATGCTTACACTCCATGTATGTATGTTCAAATGCATGTGTGTACTGGCTAGTTTTGTGTGTCAACTTGATACAGGCTGATGTTATCACAGAGAAGGGAGTTTCAGTTGGGGAAATGCCTCCATGAGATCCAGCTGTGGGGTATTTTCTCAGTGATCAAGGGGGTAGAGCCCCTTGTGGGTGGTGCCATCTCTGGGCTGAAGTCTTGGGTTCTATAAGAGAGCAGGCTGAGCAAGCCAGGAGAAGTAAGCCAGTAAGGAACATCCCTCCATGGCCTCTGCATCAGCTCCTGCTTCCTGACCTGCTTGAGTTCCAGTCCTGACTTCCTTGGTGATAAACAGCAATATAGAAGTAAGCCTAATAAACCCTTTCCTCCCCAACTTGCTTCATGGTCATGATGTTTGTGCAGGAATAGAAACCCTGACTAAGACAAATTGGTACCAGCATAGTGGGGTATTCCTGTGACAACCTGACCATGTTTTGGGGAGGACTGTGAAAGGACTTTGGAACTTTGAGCTAGAAGAGCCACTGATTGTTAAGAACTCTGTGGGATGTTCTGTGGGAGCTTGAAAGATCATGTTGAAAACAGTACAGAGATTGAGGTCTGGCTTGTAAAATTTCAGAGGGACGATTAAAGACTCTTATCAGGGCCATGTTGTTTTTATTGTGAAGATTCTGTGGTTCTGGTTAGCTGGGGCTGAAATATCAGCTGTGATTAACAAGATACCAGAACCACTAAAGTGAAAACTTTGCATTACTGGGACTATTGATGCTGGTTAGCTGGAGCTAAGAAATTAGCGGTGATTAAGAAGAGACCAGCATCATTAAGGTAACATCTTCTGGGAAGTGTTTTCTGAGAGCACTAAGAGGCTGTGTTCCAGAGATAGCCAAGGTTGTACCTTGTGCTGCAGCAGGACTTGGTAATGTGTAAGAGTCACCCAGATGGTACTGGTTTTGACAGCACAAAGGGGTCATGAAGAGCAGCTGAGGCTCGGCACAGTGAGAGGCCATGGAAGGCCATAAGTGAAGGTGCAGCTCAGTTTGCAATTGATGGCCCAGGACTGAAGGTGTCATGCAAAAGAGTTGAGGCTTGGCACCGTAAAGAGAGCCTATGAGAGGCTATTGGTAAAGCCTAGTTACAGCAGTGTTTTGGGAATGCCAGTACCATGCAATGACCATCAAGGACAGCAGCAGCAATGGAGTACAGGCATCTGGAGCCCAAAAGACAAGATGTGTGCTACAAAGGGCAGAGCTAGAAAAGTGACCAAAGCCCTTAGAGGAGCCCAGAAGATCATGAATTGGATCCCAGATATTGGTTTTGCTTTTGATTGTGACTGTGCCCTGATATTTTTCCCTCTTGAAGAAAAAATATATTTTAGTGGAGCCCACAGTTAAGAGACTTTAAATTTTAAAAGATATTAGACATTTTAAATTGATTGAACTTTTAATATGTAAAGACTGTGAGACTTTAGATCTTGAAAATGAATAAGAACATAAGGGTTGAGGCTTAATAGTGATGTGTTTGTGTGTCAAGTTGACAAGGGGTCAATTGTACTGGCTAGTTTTGTATGTCAACTTGACACAGGCTGGAGTTATCACAGAGAAGGGAGTTTCAGTTGGGAAAGTGCCTCCATGAGACCTAGCTGTGGGGCATTTTCTCAGTGATCAAGGGGGTAGAGCCCCTTGTGGGTGGTGCCATCCCTGGGCTGAAGTCTTGGGTTCTATAAGAGAGCAGGCTGAGCAAGCCAGGAGAAGCAAGCCAGTAAGGAACATCCCTCCATGGCCTCTGCATCAGCTCCTGCTTCCTGACCTGCTTGAGTTCCAGTCCTGACTTCCTTGGTGATAAACAGCAATATAGAAGTAAGCTTAATAAACCCTTTCCTCCCCAACTTGCTTCATGGTCATGATGTTTGTGCAGGAATAGAAACCCTAACTAAGACAATGAGTCTGAAATTAGACATATGTGTGTATGCATGTGGAGACCAGAGATCAATGTTGTAAATCTTTTTCTATTGCTCTGCACATTAGTTTTTGAGACATGGCCAAGATTGGATGACCAGTGAGTCACACAGACCCTCCTGTGTCTGCCTCTCCATCACACTACCACATCCAGCTTTTTACATGGGCACAGGGAAACTGAACTCAAGACCTTATACTTTCATGGCAAGCCCTTTCTTGACTAAACCATCTCCTAAGATTCTGATTTCCATAGAGCTATTATCTCTACATATCTTAGATCCCACACTGGCCATTGCTATCCCTTCCCAATGCTACCCAAGCAATTCTCTGTAGCTTGCTCTTTGTGCTGATTTTTGTTTACCATGGCTTCCTTTCTCCCGTGGTTTCTGGTTTGGGGATATAAAATCAAGTTTTTTGAATTTTATCTGTGTAATTAGAGGACTGGTGCATTCATTGACTTGGGCATCCACAGCAAATTACATCTGGGTAACTTTAGCAATGGACATTTATTCTCTCAAAGTTTGAGAAGGCAAGATACTGAAGTCATAATGTCAGTAGGGACATGCTTGCCCTGCAGACCTTTGGGAAACACTCTCCTTATCTCTTCCAGTTTCTGGTTCTCATGGCATCATTAAAATTGTGGCCCCATGAGTCAAACCTGTTTCCATCTTCACGTGGCTTTCTTTCATGTACGTGTGTCTCTTGGAGACAGCTCACTTTCTTCCTCTCTCTATACTTTTGTGTTCCTGAGGATCAAACACAGGATCTTGAACATCTTTTGACCACTAGATAAGAGCCAACCACCGAGTTACACTTCCCAGTTCTCCTCTCCCCATCTTATATGGGTAAGACACCAACCATTGGCTTTAGGGCTTATTCTACATTCAGAATGATTTCACCTCAGGATCTCTTAATTAGCAATATCTATCTAATTACATTTGAAATATAAAAAGCTCTGTTTTCAAATCAGGTGATTGTGTCAACGTTTAAGTAGACACAGATCTTAAACAGACACTGCTCAACTCCTTATACCTTGAATTAAATTGCATTTGGTCAATGAAAATTAGTTCTTGCTTATTAGAAACCAGAGGAACTGTCTATTTAGAACTATTTTGATCTGAAATTTCTACCTGAAACTTTTTTTCCCATGGAAGATTAACCCATGTGAGGGTTATTGCGGATTCCCAGCTCCCAGTTGCCTTCCTCCTCCTCCGGGGAACACACGGTTGGCTGCTTCTGTGAGGTGGACTCTGCTGTACCCCTACGAAACGTGACATTCTTTGAGGGGATCGTGTCTTAATTAAGTGTTCAAACGCTTACCTCATGCCTTGGAAGCTCAGCTGTGTAATCGTCACAGACGTGTTAGACTTCAGCACTGAAGAAGTCTCTGGATTTTTAGCTTCCTGGGTTTGGGGCATCAGTGACTTTCGTAATTCCCACCAGCTCAGTCATGCATATCGAAAGGAGTTTATGCACCACTGAGAGACACCAAACGCAATTTGAACAAACAAGAGATGCGTCATTGTCCTGGGTATCTCATCGCAATGAAAATGTTAACTCTTCATAGGCTAATCTTTGAAGCAGTCTCAATGCCAATGCACCCTTTGAAAATTTGCAATGAGATGAGCCGTTTCTAAGTTCAAGTTCACATGGAAAAAAATAAATAGAAAGCTTTCAATGTCATCAGACTCACCATGCTGGGAGTGTAAACACACTGCAGATGCTGGGAAAAGAATACATTTCACTCATACACAGGAGACATGTAAACAGAATGGGATAGAAACCCTGGAAATATTCTAAAACACACACAGGAGTTCTATGACACCACAAGGTAATATCTCAAACTCATGTGGGAAAGACAGAATGGATGTTATTTGTGTGGGGACAACTGAAAGATTTGCCATCACTACAGTGAGATGCCTGAGACAACTGCCTTATAACGTGAAAAGATTGACAGGCACGATGGCTCAGGCTTACAATCCCAGTACTCAAAAAAGAAGGAAAAAAGAGGCTTGCAAGTTCAAAGCCAGCCTCGGTTACATACCAAGATGCCTTCTCAAAACACAAAGATAACTTTGAAATGTCTATTAAGTTTTAATTTCCAACTGAAATTGTTGAGCCAGTGGCAATAGTGGCAAAAGTTTTCTAAGAAAACTTTAGAAATCCAGGGTTCCAAGCTGTGCTCAGATGTACGTCTTACAATCTCTGTGTGTACATATGCACTTGCGTACACAATGCCTGCGTGCATGTGCATGCAGGTATGTGTGTGCGTGTGTGTTCCAATGGGTGTATATGTCTATGCATGTGCAGGCACAGTTAAACCTGGGGTATCATTCGTTAGGAGTTATCCACCTTGTTTTAGGAGACAGGGTTTCTGTTGGTCTGGGCCTCACAGAATAGACTAGACTGGCTGGAGAGTGAGCGCAGGCATCAGCCTGTCTCCACCTCTCCAGTGCTTGGACAACAGGAACATCTCATCGCTCCTTTGCATGTCATCATCACCCACATTCCAAGCTTTCCATCACTGTCTACTGCTTCTGCTGTACATTCTATAAGCCTGGACATCAGCATGGTGACATGTACCTACTTTGCCACCGTGGCTCCAGTCTGCTTTATCACTAGCGGCATGCGGCCGATTCCAGTCCCCTAAGAATCCTCAGGGGACTGCTTAACCACAGAGCTCTGTCCTTACTCTGTCTACATGGATTTACCTTTTCAGCAGGGTGTCATACAAGATCAAACCTTTTCGGAAGTTTTTTAGCCTTAGTATGAATGCAAGGCTCCCAAAAAGGTTTTATTTGTGGATTCATCATTCATTCCTTCTTTGTCAATAATATCACATTGTCTTTATATTTTATTATTTATTCATTAATCCACCTACTGAAGAAAGTATTGATTACTTCCAGCTTGGAGGGAAAATGGATAAAGTCTCTGTAAGTGTCCACATGTACATTTTTGTTACGTATTTAGGTAAAAATTTGGGGGTGTTGTCTTAATTACTATTCTATTGTTGTGAAGAGACTCCATGACCAAGGCAACTTTTGAAGGGAGGCATTTAATTGGAAGCCTGCTTACAGTTTCAGAGGATTGGTCCATGATCGTCATGTCAGGGGCATAGTGGCAGGCAGGCATGGGGCTGGAGCAGTAGCTGAGAGCTCATAGCAGATATGAAAGTTGGAAGCAGAACGAAGGTAAGACCAGGTCTGGGCTTGCCACACCTCCTAATCCTTCCTAAACTGTCCACCAACTGGGAACCAAACCTTTAAATACGAGCCTATGGGGCCTTTCTTACTCATACCACCACAAATGTTGCTTTTAATTGTGTCATAAGGCTTCATTTGTCTTTGGAAGTGATTGTTAAGATGTCTTTCAAAGCACATGTTGGGGGATGTACTGCTCCTTAGGCTCAGCATCTGCTGGTATCAGTGTCTTCCGAATGCTATGCCACTATATACACACACAAGGCAACCTGAAGCTAAAGGGATGCCCACCAGAGCATCAACTGGTCCAGCCTCACAGTGCATGCCCTGAGCTATGGCTCCCTCCAAAAGGCATCTTCCCCTCACAGCCTCCACACCAAACAAGAAACATCAAGAATCTGCATGGTTGTTTTGCTCTCTTTACAAACTATAGATATGTACAGTTGACATCTCAGGATTTCTAGCCAATAATCATATAGTTAACACTACCCTACGAGTTGAGAACAAAATGCCAGAAACATCTTCCAATGCCTTGTCCCGCCAACAGCCAAGTGCACTGAATGAGGAGAACTCGAGAGTGCCTTTTCATTTTAAAAATGTGTGGGGCTATGTACAATGTTGATACAGTTTCAGGGAGCTCAGTCACCCGTGGCCACTTTGTAAACACTGCCACTTTGAGAAACTACAATATGATTCAACTTTTTAAATAGATAGACTATGTAGGTATTCTATTTGTTCTTGTGGAAGCTCTGATGAGTGACATCTTTTAAAACCTTGTCATGCCGGGCGTGGTGGCACACGCCTTTAATCCCAGCACTTGAGAGGCAGAGGCAGGCAGATTTCTGAGTTCGAAGTCAGCCTGGTCTACAGAGTGAGTTCCAGGACAGCCAGGGCTATACAGAGAAACCCTGTCTCGAAAAAACAAAAACCAAAAACCAAACCAAAACAAAACACACAAAAAAACTTGTCTATTTCATCAAATTTGTAACTATAGACTTAAGAGTATTACTTCATTCTCTTAATGTACATGAATTTTGTAGGGATATTGCATATTTCACTAACATTTCAGTTAAATACTTCATTTAATATTCATACATGAAAATATTGTTTTTAGTCCCAATGCACTCCCATTCCTTTCCCTCTGGTTTCTCCCCTCTCTCCTTTTCCCTCTCAATCCCCCCCCCCCAACCTTTAGTTAACATCCACTAAGTCTCCTTAGTACTGCTCATGTGTGTATGGGATGGGATCATCTGCTGGAGTAGGAGTGGCCTCTCAAGGCCCAAGACTCTGAACAAAAGTGACTCCCCCCTCCCAGTGGCCGTCAACAACCAACAGCTCCTGAGACGGAGGTGTAGCTTCATGAGCCACACACCACCATCTGTGCTAAGATGTTGGCTGCCTTGATCTTGCACATGTCTGTAATCCTAGCACTCAGGAGCTGGAAGCAGGAGGGTTCATCCTTGGCTACAGAGTAAGCTCAAGGACCTCCTAGACATATGAGTTCCTGTCTGGAAAAGGGAGTCTTTTATGTTCAGTGGCATTATTATTAGTATATTTATTTATTTTATATATATATGTGTGTACACTGCCGCTGTCTTTCATACACACCAGAAGAGGGCATCGGATCCTACTACAGATGGTTGTGGGACACCATGTAGTTGCTGGGAATTGAACTCGTGACCTCTGGAAAACAGTCAGTGTTCTTAACTGCTGAGCCATCTCTGCAGGCCCTATTATTATTATTATTATTATTATTATTAATCACTAGCACCTCTTCTTGGTTCTTTGAATTCCCATCTTTTTCTTTTTGTCACACATCTGTTCTTACGTGTTGTCTTCTACTGGATCCTTCCATCCGCTGTACAAATGATACTTCCCCAGCTGAGTCTTCTCATTGGACAACCCACCTGTCTTAGTTAGGGTCTTACTGCTGTGAACAGACACCATGACCAAGGCAACTCTTATAAAGGACAACATATATTTGGGACTGGCTTACAGGTTCAGAGGTTCAGTCCATTATCATCAAGGCAGAAACATGGCAGCATCCAGGCAGGCATGGTGCAGGCAGAGTTGAGAGTTCTACATCTTCATCTGAAGGCTGCTAGTGGAAGATTGACTTCCAGGTAGCTAGGATGAGGGTCTTAAAGCCCACACCTACAGTGATACACCTATTACAACAAGGCCACACCTCCTAACAATGCCACTCCCTAGGCCAAGCACGTACAAACCATCACAACACCTTAACTAAACAATTTTATTCCCAACAAGCAGAAACTATGATAGGCATTGTAGCCAGATGTAATGTCCCATGCCTTTAGCACTAGTACTCAGGAGGCCAAAGTGGGAGGATCTCTGTGAATTTGAGGACAGCCTGGTCTACATGGCAAGTTCCAAGCCAGCTTGAGTAACATGGTAAGTCCTTGAATCAAAACCAAACAAAACCGGGCAGTGGTGGCGCACGCCTTTAATCCCAGCATTTGGGAGGCAGAGGCAGGCGGAGTCCTGAGTTCAAGGCCAGCCTGGTCTACAGAGTGAGTTCCAGGACAGCCAGGGCTACACAGAGAAACCCTGTCTTGAAAAAAAAAAAAAAAAAAGAAAAGAAGAAAAACAAGCAAGCACTCAGATACACATTGTTTTACCTCACTATATTTTGGAGGTACTCCTTATGAGACTAGAGATAACTTGTCTAGAAAGTAAGGGAAAGAGAATGGGTCTAGTTTCTGGCAGGAGCAACTGGTAGCTAGAGATGTCAGTATTCCAGAGGGAGAAATGGATTTGGGAGGCCAAGAGAGGAACCAATAACCATTTGTTCTACCGTCATGGACTCCAACCCTCTGAAACTATAAGCCCAAATAAATGTCTTCTTTTATAAGTTGTCTTGGTTATACTGTTTCAGAGGGCTGGGGTCCACATTAAAAAAACAGTCGAGGGCTTTCCCTTTCCTGTAAGAGTGTTCGTCTATTCTTTTAATCTCAGCATTGGGGATGGAGACAGGGAGATTGGTCCCTGAAGCTTGCTGCCTAGCCACCCTAGCCTAGGGAGTGAGGCCTATGAGAGATCCTGCCTCCCCAAACAGAGGTGGGGAGTGCCTAAAGAACCATATCCCAGGTGTCTTCTGGCATCCACAGACACATTGACACATGTGTACCGACATACATGTGTACTTACAAACATGCAGGTACTCCCACCCCACATGCACACGCGCACACACACACACACACACACACACACATAAACATCCATCAGAAAATGTCTGCCAAACCACATTCTAGGTTTGATGGAGTCTGTCTGTTCCGAGCTCTTCTTTCCTGTTTAAAACCCTAACCCGGACAACACGGATGCGTTACTTTGACCCAACTTGTCCTATGAGGTCTTTGCTGCACGCATTCTCCTTATAGAAGGTACGGAGGCAGACTCAGAGGAGCTTTGTTCACTGGGCCATCTTCCAAAATAACGGCATCCCTGAATCTAAAGGCCCAAATGCCAGGTCTTAGCTGGAGTGTCTATGTTGGCCCTTGGCCAGGGCCATGTTTTACTCTGCCAAGTGTTCTGATCATCACTGGAGTGTCTGAAACATGCCAGAAAACCTGCTAATTACTCTGACCACCCAGAGCATCCTCCCCTAAGCCTAGGCACTTCACAGTGGGATCCATGACACCTAGGCTCCTGGAGAATCCACAGAGGACCACTACACTGTCTGAGTTACTTCCTTTCATCCCATGTTTGCCACTTAGATTTCCAATGACACTCCTGCTATCTCTTAGATGCTTGCTTGGTAAGAGTGTCCCGTTTATTAGATAACCTTACTGCTAGAACTTTAAGTACAATAGGTCCCCAGATGACTTATAATCAGATGCTAACTGAATGATTTATAATGTAATTAAATTTTAGATGAGTTACAAGGCAACATGCAGTCTTCTAGAAGCCCAGGAACAAAATGGTCATGGTGGTGTCTTGTTCAACCGATGTGCCACAGAGACAGCTAATAGAACCCCTGTCGGTTCATGCAGTGTAGAAAAGAATGTCCTACTGTTTCAGATCCTGACTGAGATGCTGTAGGAAATCAGCGGGGCAGTTCTGACCTGGATCCGGTGCTTACCAGGGATGGCAGCTCTGAAGAGTCCATTCTTAACATTGGATTGTGAAGTTATTACTCGATCTCAACTCTATGCCAGAAGGAAAACAAACTGTGCTTGGGTATAGGTATGATAAACGATTTTGTTGTATTCGTTACCACAGTGTCCACTGGGTTCCCACTTTGAGCCCCACATTGTGCAGTTCTTTTTGAGAGGATTATTTAACCTAATGTTCATAGTCGCCTGCTGTAGTAACTTTGGCATTCCCATTTTGCAAGCTTGGAAAAGGTCTGTGTTTCTCTCAGCTTCATCAAACCAATGAGTGTCAGATTTCAGATTTAAGCCTTGCAATCCTTTCTACAATTGCGGCAGAGTACATAGATCTAGAGGGACTGTATCTTCATTGGTACCAAAATGTCTGCCCTGGGTGAGGAGGGACTGGGCTGGTGCCCCAGCCTGCGGGATAGATGGATGAAACCAATTATGGGAACGCACGTGGAATAAACAAACGCAGCACGGAATTGAGGGAAATGGTGGATGGGATGAGTGAGTAGGCACAATGGGCTAGTCGGTGGGACAGCAAGTGAGTGGGTGGGAGAGTGAGTCTTCAGTGAATGAACGCATGCTTTGAGTCGGAGAGACAGTCTGAGGATAACTGGGTGGACTGGAGAGTGAATCTGAGTGTGTGGGCGGGTATGAGTACTCGAGTGGAGGAATCGAAGATGTGATGAGCCTGCTCTACCTGAGCTCTGTGCTCCTGGGTGCCGGTGGTGGGCTGCAGGGCCGCTACTCCACACAGTACGGTAAGGAGGGCTGCTCCACCTCAGCTCGCGCCTCCTCCCAATCCTCCCCCTGCTTCTCTTCTCCTCCCCCTCCTCCTCTTCCCAGTCCTTCTCCGCCGCCGCCAGCTTCGACCCCAGTCCCGGGCGAGCCGGCCTGGACGCTGCGCCGCCGCGGGCAGCGATGCGCAGAGGGTCCGCGCCGCCCCGGGGCCGCCGTGCGGTACCATGAAGCTTCGCAGCAAGGCGGCAGCGCTGCTCCTGCTCGCGCTGGCCGTGCTGCTGCTGGCGCTGCTGTCCTTGCGCGCCCGCCGGGACCTGGAGCCCCTTGGGTTCCCCGCGCGCCCCGAGGCTGCCTCTCAGCGCCGCCACGCGCCGGTCCCCACGCTCCCTCCGGAGCCCCGCGCCTTCCCCGGAGCCGCTGGCCCCCGCTCCCCCAGGCGCCGGCCCCCGCGTCTGCGCCCCAGAGCGGGCCGCCCGCGCGCCGCCAGCCGCGAGAAGTTGGCGAGGTGAGTCGTGGCAGCCTGGGATCCCTCCCATCTGAGGACCTGAGTCTCGCTTCCAGCGTTGGTGCCAAGTTCAAGGGCGACTTAGGGCTGGATGGATGGAGAGGCGGATTCCAAGTTTTACCCACTCTCTACACCTTCCCACCCTACCAAACACGCAGACCACCCTGGTGACACCCATGCACCTCCTGGAAGAAGTGTCAGGGAAAATGGCTTGTAGATTAGGGGTCGCAAGTGTCAGGACGAAACCTTGCAAACATGTGCTCTTTGTTTAATTTTTTTTTTTTTTTTTCAAAAGCCATCTCCAGGCAACTTGAGCTCATTCTCTTGTTTCACGGGAGAATTCAGGGTGAAAACCTAGATCTTGATGGAGTTGGAGAAGTTAGATGTTGAGCCAGGAATGGCTTGCGTTCGGTGCAAGCTCGGGTATCCCGGTGCTGCCCGCGAGCGTCTGGCTCTAGTTGATTAGAAAGAAGTTTGCTTCTTGGAAGGAGTGGTGCGTGGCACGGGAGAGGCACACTTTGGGTTTCCTAGTTTCTGTCTGTTGGAGCTACAGGGCCGCCAAAGGCTCCTGCTGGGAAAGCTTCTTAACCTTCGACCCTGCCCTCTCCCCACACGAGGCAGTCCACGCGGCTACCTTTCATCGCAGCGTTTTATCTTGGGTCGTGTTGTTACCAGATGTCTGCAGGTTAAGGATTCTCTTTTGTTCTGGAGGAGTTTTGAACAATTCCCCGGACTCTGTTTCCTCTGCTCCTTCTAACTGCTTTGCAACGACCGCATTTGCTGGGCTACCCAAATTACTTGAAACAAGTTGAATTCTTTTTGACCATAATGACGAAGTCTGGACGCTTTTTTTTTTTTTTTTTTTTTTTTTTTTTAAATTGTAGTTAAGAGAAACATGAAACCTTAAGAATTAGCTGGGTCAGCTTTTCTCTCTCCTCTTGCAATAAATACAGAGAAGGGTATGTCTGGAGAGAAAATACTCCAGAAATCTAAGTCTTTTTTTTAAAATTATTATTTTTTATTTTGTGTGTGTATGTTGAGGGAGGCTTGTGTGGAGGTCAGAAGTCGGATTTTCTCCTTCCGTCTGGGATGTACCTGGGAATGGGTATCAGGCCCTCGGGCTTGGCAGTAGGCACCCTTACCCACTGAGGCATCTTGCTTCCTCCAATTTAAGACCTTAAAGTTATTACAACTCTTGACAAGTTCTGAGTATGCACTTTTGAAAATCAGGTTATTTCTGTTGTATAATTAGTAGAAGGGTTTTTCCCCCTCCAGTTTGTTGGCGTTCTTTTTTTGGGGGTGGGGAATTGACTTTTCTGGGAATTGATTTTTAGGACCTCTGCTCACTCCTGGTCAACCCCCCACCCGCCCGCTCCCTCGCTCGCTCCAGTCGGTCCTGCTTGCTCAGGCCCAAAGATTTATTCATTATTATAAATAAGTACACTGTAGCTGTCTTCAGATGCACCAGAAGAGGGCATCGGATATCGTAACGAGTGGTTGTGAGCCACCATGTGGTTGCTGGGATTTGACCTCAGGACCTTCGGAAGAGCAGTCGGTGCTCTTACCCGCTGAGCCATCTCGCCAGCCCCTTCCTTGTTGGGGTTCTTATTTACAGTAGATTATTTCAGAGTAAAGGTACAAGCTTGTTATGATGCTTAAGATAATAAGAGCTGGCATCATTTAACACAACCAACGTCAACAGCACCATGTAAAAATAGATATTAATAATCACACACACACACACATACACACACACACACACTACAATCCATCCACACCGTCACTCTTTGATAGTGGTCCACATAGTTTCCGATTCAAATGCAGCTTCTCAGGTCCTACAGAATCTGAAAACATGGGAGCAGAGTCAATAATGTATGTGGTCTCCTCCCTCCTTTGCACTCTGTGTGTGCTTAGGTGTTTGAGCATGTGAACACCAGAAGTTGAGATCCAGTGTCTTCCTCACTAATCTCCACATTTTTTTTTTTTTTTTTTTTTTTTTTTTTTTTTTTTTTTTTGAGACATGGTCTCTCACTGAACACAGAGCTTGCAGATTTGGCTGCCAGCAATGGCCAGGCTGCCAGCAAACCCTCCAGTCGCCTCCTCCCCAGAGCTACAGTCACAGGGCTGGCTTGTGGGGACCGCACTTGGGTCTTCCTCGCACTTGGGTCTTCCTCGTTGGGCCTGCCTGCTCTTTATCAGTAGCGCCATCTCCTCACCCCTCAGCTTTGCTTTGAGGACTCACTGGCTTCATAGAGCTGCTCCACCGTGCACCTTTAGTGTTGGCTAAGGTATACAGGCTGTGAATCAGAAGAACAGTTTGTGCAGGGCTCACAGGTAACGACACCCAGGCAGCCTGGGACGGGAGAGAACCTTCTAGGCTGCTGTCAGGCAGCAGTCTTGCCTGCAGTTCATCACGGCATGGAGGTTTTTTTTTTTTTCCTAAAGAAGCATCATGAATTCTTGACTGTGTCTCATTCTTCAAGGTGCTGGGAACATTGGGGCAGCATCCTCTTGTCTCCATCTGAACAAATTGGCTCTGACTTGCAGGAGATCATGAATAGAATCCCAATGGGTGCTGTAGAGAAGGTATATCGCCACAGGCAACAAGATCCTGGAAGCCATTTTTCTTTTGAACATATCTCTTAGATGATCATGGGAGTGATGTCCAACGCCACAGGAATAAAGAACTGCTTCACAAACTCTGGAGAGAGCAGAAGAAAAACAAACCCAAAACCTGCCAGTGGGCCTCTCATACTCAAATACATAAATAGCTGACATTTTCTGGGGTGTTTTTTGCCTTTTTTCTTTTTTGGTGGGGGGGTGTGTTTGCTACCTCCATAGCAAGGGTAACTCAAGGTTTTAAATGAAAAGGGAGTGGGAGGGGGCAGATCCCCACGGACTCCTTTATTGCTTTTCAGATTCTGCCTGGGTGAAATTTTTGTGGTTGAGAAGGAATTTCATGTAGGGAGGAAGAGAAAGCCTCGTGGCTTAATCTTTTTACGTGGCCAGAATCCAGAGGAGATGGGAGGCTGCCTGATCTCAGTTCTCCTGCATGATGAAGGTCAGATTTGTGGCCGTAATTGGCAGAAAGCTTGAGGGTAGATGGGACCCAGCCGGCCACCTGCTGACCACACAGAGCCCAGGCTGGCCTCCTGAGGGCCCTGCTCTAAGTGAACGAAGTTCTGCCACGTCAGTGTGGAGAACGAAACCTTCTTCCACATCTTGTTTTCATTTTCAGCAAATTTTCCATGGGCTTGCCTGGTTTTGCAGGCAGACCCTACAATTTTAGAACTAGCCATTTGTATGCAATCGGTCCCAGGGTGGCTTCCTTCTATATAAACACGGAGCCGAGGGGTAAGGGCTGGGCTCTCCAATCATGAGTGCAATCTCAAAATGGAAATCATCTTGGAAGTAGCCATCACTGTAGAGCCCAGGAGAAACACAGCTCTCCTTCTGTTTTGGTTTAGGGATTATTTGTACCTGGCTGGCTTCCAAAAAGAATTTGAGGTGACTATAGTAAAAAAAATACATATGCAATAAAATCATTAAGATAGTTGTATAAGAAAGCCATGGGTGGAATAGTAAGCACTGTTTGGTAAAATTGAGACTACTATTACTGAAAGACTAAGTGCTAAATTTAGCTCTGAGCTTCCTGGCAGCCTTATAAAAAAGGGAACATGATGAGCTGCCTAATCTTCAGTAAGTGATAAGAGAAGTTTACAAAGAGATTTTTTTTTTGAAAAAAAAAAAAAAGAAGCTAAATTCTAATTTTAAAATAAGCGTTTTACTTGGGAATAGATCTCAGACTTTAGGAGAGTTCCATTTTGCTTCAGAAAACTCTTTGTGCCTATATGTAGAAAAGGAAGTTGAATTTAACTGGGAATCAGCAGTATGAATGGGGTCAAAGGGATGGCTCCGTCAGTAAAGTGGTTGGCATGCAGGTGTGAGCACCTGAGCTTGGATCCCCAGAACGCAGTCATGTACAGCTGCATGCAGTAACATCTATGCCCCCAGCCTTCCTAAGTTGAGATGGGAGGCTTAGAAAGGACTCACTCCCAGAATCTTAAGGGCTAGCTAGCCTGGCACATACACCTGTCTAAGGACAGGCTCCTCGGGTTGACCTTCGGCAAGCGTGCAGTCTTGCTGAAGAGCAAGTGGTGCACTCTTACACACAAACACACACATGTGCACACACAAATACTAAGAAGGGAAAAGAAGAAGAGCACAGAAGAAGATTCTGGTCCCAAGCCATTTTCATCTCCTTTCCTTCATTTATAAAAAGTGAGCAGATTTGTCCCAAGGTTCCTGAGATCTTGTCCAGCTCTGAAGGGACGATCCTGTGATGATCGATCGGGTCGAGTTCATCTGGAAGACTGCAACCATGACTGTCACTTGCAAGATGAGCTCCTTGTTCCCTGGCACTCTTCTACCTTACTGACTGCTCAGACTCAGACTGCCTCCTGACCGTATTCTTTCTCTTCTGAGCTAGCCTTGTTTTCTCTTAAAATACGGTTTCTTCCAGGAAAACAAAATGCTATGTGTATTTATTTTGTGAGTGTATGTATGCGAGCTTGTGACATGGCTCCTATGTGTTCAGATGACAACTTGCAGGAGCTGGTTCTTTTCTTCTACCATGTCGGTTCTGAGATTGAACTCAAGCTGTCAGGTTTAGTAGTAAGTTCCTTGCCCACTGAATCATCTAGCCGGCCCTTTTAAACCGTGGTTTCTGAGAAAGACTTCAGCAGCCTCCTAGTCCCGTGGTATGTCTCTGTCAATACACCCCACAGTTGTTGGGCAAATGTTTCTGGTACATAGACGGCCAAGCATTTGCTGTGCAGTGGAGGATGGAGTCTCCACCCTCCTGGGATTTGCAGGGAGGCGGAGACAATAGCGAAGCTGACTGCACTTGGCCAGCTCCCCAGCCACCCCAGTGAGAGGAAATACATCCTTGCTCATCACCGGTTTCCTGCAGTTCCCTTTGATCTAGGGGAACAGTCTCTCGTCCGGGGGTTCATGCCTGAACAAAAGTCTCAATAAACAGGGATGATGTCATGTAGCAGAATCTATCTATGGCTCTCTCGGGACTAGATGGTGGCCTTAGATGACAGTCAAGATTTCAAGGTCTTGAGCAATATTTATCATGTTATGTAGCGTGAGTCTTGATTCTCTTCACAGGTGTGTGTGTATGTGTGTCTCTCTCTGTGTGTGTGTGTGTGTGTGTGTGTGTGTGTGTGAGAAAGAGAGAGAGAGCATTCACATGCATGTGCTCCAGTGCTCATGTGGTGGTGATGGTGGGGTCAAGAACAATTTTCCAGACTCATTTCTTTCCTTCTACCATGTAAATCCCAGGACTCAATTTGTCTGGCTTGGTGGCAAGTACCTTTACTTGCTGAGACATCTTGTCAACCACAGAGCCCAGTTTTTTTGTTTTTGTTTTTTTGTTTTTTGTTTTTTTTTTTTTTGACTCACACACATGCACAGCTACTCAAATTAGTCCTATTAGCTTTGCCATGAAATATACATCCTTTGGATGCTGTAGTAGCCTACTCTGGTTTGAGTGGGTCTACTCTAGCGCCCTCTATAGTTCACTTTCCATACAGCTGTTGAAATAATTTTGAGCAGCTTAGATCAAAGCAAGTCACTATGCGGGGTTTAAAGCTTTCCTCTCTCTCTCTCTCTCTCTCTCTCTCTCTCTCTCTCTCTCTCTGTGTGTGTGTGTGTGTCCCTATCCCATTACACTAAGAATAAAATGTATTTCCTTGGGTAGAAGAGATAGGCCAAGCTGTAAAAGCATGTTCCTTGTAAGGCTGATGACCTAAGTTAATTATCTAGGATCAACATAAAATACAGTCCCAGCACTCCTGTGGTGAGGTGGAGACAGAGTTGCCCAGACGCTTGAGGACTAGCTAACCTGCAGCATGCAGCACATGATCAGAAATGAGAGAGACCCTTACTCAGTAAGGTGGAAAACCCCAAAAGCTGTCCTCTGACCCCCATACACGTGCATGTCCCCATACAAATAAGTAAACAAACAAAATGATCTTTAACTTTAACTTCTCTATGTGGTCATCAGCTCCTCACTTGTATCAGCCCAAGCTTCATCCTCTCCCCCATCCCTTTCTATCCTCCCTTCCGTCACTGGCCCTCCTTTCCCATTTGCATCCTCACACAGCAGGGTCCTCATCTCTTGTGGGTCTCTATCCCAAGGTCTTATTCGCAAGCCACCTTCCAAGCTGTGCCGATGTGCACGGTCCCCACCCCTGTAGACCTCTTAACTCATCCCGGCCAGTAGTTGGTTTTCGTCATGTTCAAACCCCTCTCATTTCTGGTACACTGCCTGTGTCATGGATCAGCCATCCCTGACAGCTGAGACACAGATGACCCCATGGTGGGTACCCAGTGAATATTTGTGGAACAGGCCAGAGAACAGAGGCAGGGTCCACCTTGTCTCAGACCAGTAAGATCCATCTCTGCTAGAGTTCAACTGCATTAATGAGGTCACACTGAGATATTGTTATTACTCTTCATTTAGATTCCCTGTTCCAGGGTGTGGTGGTTTGAAAAAAATGTCCCCCATTGACCCATAGGGAGTGGCACTGTTGGGAGGTATGGCTTTCCTGGAGGAGGTGCCTGACTAGGGGACGGGCTTTGAAGCCTTAGAAGCTCAAGCTAGTCCAAAGTGGCTTGGTTCACTTTTGCTGCCCGTGGATCAAGATGTAGAACTCTGAGCTCCTTGGCCAGCACCACGTCTTGACTGCATGCCACCATGCTTTTTGCCATGACAACCAGCCCCAGTGAAATGTTTTCCTTTGTAAGAGTTGCTGTGGTCATGGTGTCTCTCTATAGCAATGGAAACCCTAACTAACACACGAAGTCTCCTTCAGCAGATTTTATTGCTTCTTGTTGTCCTTTCAGGCTGGACTCTCCAGTCATTTCTCAGATTGCCTGTTTCTGACAGGTTTCGGGGTTGCTTTTGGGCTTTGCTATAGAAATGTAGGGATCTGGGCAGTTTGGAAGAACACTAGCAGGTTGTCCTGGGAAGGTCTCATCAGAATCCGCGGAAGGTTTCCTGATCATCTGGCTTCTGAGTTATAGAACTCTCAAGGGGAACCATCTCCATATTTCAGTCCTCATGCGTACTGTCTATAAGGTTCACGGTGGACTGCATACAGTGGTACACACATTTATTGCCAGCACAAAAGAGGCAGAGACAGGCGGATCTCTGTGAGTTTAGGGGCAGCTTTTTCTATGTGGACAGTTCCGGGCCAGCCAAGGCTACAAAACCAAAAAAGCAAAGCAAAGCAAACTAACAAACAAAAAAGATTCACAGCTACTAATTTGGGCCTGGCCACCTGGCAGAGGTGGGACTTGCTGGGTTTTCTGCTCTGAGTGGTTGTCCTGCCTCCCTTCCGGTTCTGCATACAGGAGGGAAACATGATCCATGTCTGCTTCAGTTCTCCACGCTGCTCTTTGAGGCTGGAGTATTGACTTGACTTACTTGAGGTCCTCCCGCTGGGAGATTGGCATCCCTTCTGGTCCTTCACCTGTCATTTCCTTGATTGTTGCTATCGGTCTAGACGCAAACATCTCCATGCTTTATGTTGTATCTCAGTATGGCTGTTCTGTTGAGAAAACTGTTCCCATTTTGGCCGATTGACTCCTCGAGTCCCCTTAATGCTTTGGTTTGGCTCTGTGTTCCGCATCAAGCCTGGGGTCTCACACATCATAGGCAAACGCTCTCCCGCTGAGCCACAGACAAGCCTGGTTTTCTTTAGCCTGGTTTTCTTTGGCTGGGGCTTGGGTATTTCTTTTCTCTGTGCTATTATAGAAAATGCTCCAGGCTCATCCTGTACAGTCATTACATCAGCTTTTTCTTCACGGAGCTCTGGTAATGGTGTGCATTGGGGAGGGAACAGGAGGGAGCAGTACTTGTAACTAAGAGGCTAGTGACACTAGGCATGCTTACTGGGATGCTATATTCTTATAGGCCCTCAAAGCCATCAGAGCAAAATGAATATATGTATGTGTGTATACTTATCTATGTATTTGCACACCTCTTTAGTCTTTCCATATATGAGCATCAATGTCTACATTACGCTAAACATGGGTCCCCACTGATGTCTCCATCTCTAACCTTTCGTGGATCCTTCTTGCTTCCTTCCCTTCCACGTGCAGGAGAGGATTTGAGCTCCTCTCAAATCCTATTAGCTCTGCTTGATTTGAATGCCTGTAATTTGGAGGGAAGAAGAAGGAAAGGATGGAGGGTCAGATTTAGATCAGCTCAGCCAACCGATGTATAAGCTAAGCAAGCCTCCTCCCTCAATACTACTACCCACACCACCTAGGGGAGTGTGTATGGTAGATGCTAGGCTTGGCATTTGACCTCCATTTTCCCAGTACCTCCACAACTCTTCTGTGAGCCACAGCACCAAGGGATAGATGGCTTAAGCCCACATGACAACCCATTCTTTCTGATGGGTACGCTTTGTGGATCCAGGACTAAGCACGTCAAACCCATTCGTTTCTCTAGCTACACCTAAAGGAATCAACTTAGAATATCAGACAGACGACTCTATCTTCTAGATATAGCCAGAGGAATCTCCCTAGCTACCCCTGAGAAGATCACCTGTAGGGTGAAAGTTTCAATCGGGGCAGGAGAGAAAGAAAAAGAATACGGGGCTGGATACAGGCAGCTTAAGGAAGGAAGTGTTTAGCTTGGCTTACAGTTTGAGCAACAGTTCATCCTGGTGGGGAAGTCGCTGCAGCAGGAGCCCGAGACAGAGCATCACATAGCAGCCACAGGCAGAAAGCAGAGAGGTGAAAGACGGCGCTTGGCTTACTTTGTCCTTTGAATTCAGTCCAGGGCCCCAGACTGTGGAATGGTACCTCCTACACTGAAGGGTCTTTGCCCTTCAGTTAGCCTAGAAACTCCATTACAAATGTGCACAGATGTTTGTTTCCTACATCCTGTCATGTCGACCACCAACGTTAGCTATTGTAGGTGCCTTGAGAACATCGTCAAGTCTCAGAATGAACGGGGCTTAAAAGGTCCATCCAACCTGGGATCCTCTTGTTACACATGCTGGAGTTGCATCTAGCTGAAATAGATTTTCTGAATCAAAGTCTTAGAGCCATTGATGAAGACAGAGGGGAATGGTTTCAGGGGTGCTCTGTAGCAGCCACTTTGTATGCTTAATTGCATCCTAAGCTGTGGGTGATTTTGAGCTAAGCAACCTCTGGTCTGCTGAGAAATCTGAACTGCACGAAAAGAGTCTGGAACCTCAGATGGGATGGAGATTCGAGGCTACAGGGCAGCAGCACAGAGGCACTGGATCAGGCTGATGGTGGTCCGATCTTCGGTTCCAAGGTCAGCTCTGCTTTCCAACCACAGTGCTGTTCTAGCCTTTTCTAGATCCCAGAACCTAACAGGTTCCCCTGCTCTCTGAATTTAGTTATCTTGCCTGTCTGTCACCTACCCCTGAGTAAACACAACTAACTTAGACTCATAGCACCTGTTCTTAATGCCTTTACTAAATTCAGTCAACACTGGACAAATACACACTTCCTATACACACATACACAGGCAAGATTCTTTGGAAGGAAATTTTATATGTTTTATCTTTCTTCATATTTTCATCTACAATTTAATAAACAAACTTTTACAGTACCTGTTTCATCCCAATGTAAAAATCAACAAAAGATGAGAATTTTATTGATGATAAAGTTCATTTTATATTTCTTCAGAGTATTTCCCAGAATTTGGCTAGTTGTAGATGAGGTTCTGAAAACTACCCCTGGCCAGGCAGTGGTGGCGCACGCCTTTAATCCCAGCACTTGGGAGGCAGAGGCAGGAGAATTTCTGAGTTCGAGGCCAGCCTGGTCTACAGAGTGAGTTCCAGGACAGCTAGGACTACACAGAGGAACCCTGTCTCGAAAAACAAAAACAAAAACAAAAACTGCACCTTAGCTAGGTAAGGGTTAATAAGGGTTAATTTTGGCTCACAGTTTAAGGATCCAGGCCATCATCATGGTCACATTGCATCTGCAGT
Organism: Montemys delectorum; assembly: GCA_019843815.1. Classification (NCBI taxonomy): domain Eukaryota; kingdom Metazoa; phylum Chordata; class Mammalia; order Rodentia; family Muridae; genus Montemys; species Montemys delectorum. Next base: position 50,565 of record JADRCD010217723.1, on the reverse strand, counting down.
CAGAAAGCAGAGAAGGGGGGGGGGGAGAAAGAGAGAGAGAGAGAGAGAGAGAGAGAGAAAGAGGGAGGGCGGGAGGGAAGGAAGGAGAGACAGACAGACAGACAGACAGACAGACAGACAGACGGAAAGAGAGAGAGATGGGGGAGGGAGAGGGAAAGAGAGAAAAAGATATGGAGGCTGGTGCTCAGTTTTCTTTGTCCTTTGTATTCAGCCCAGTACCCCAGCCCAAGGGATGACACCCCCACCCCCACCCTGCATTCATGAGCAAGTTTCAGTTAAGCCTTTTCAGTAATACCCTCATAGACATACCCAGAGGTGTTTCCAGTCAAGCTGACAGTAAAGTATAACTGTCATAGCCCCTCTATTGAGAATCCCTGATTTTGTGCCAGTCGAGTGGCTCGTGTGTTTGAACATGACTTTTACATGATGACATGACTGTTAGAGCATGAGATACTGTAATCTTCTGGCATATTGTCTCATATGGGACCCACATCTTCCACAAGAAATAAAGGATGCACCGGCAAAGCTATGACTTCCTTGTTTGGATGTGGAAACTGAGACCCAGAGAATCCAATAAGGATAGATGGAAAGCATCTGGTACAGGGCCAACTCCCCGACCCCCTCCCCTCCCCCAGAGTAGTTGTCCTGGGCACTATCACTGCCCATCATTTGTTAGAGAGTAAACTATAACTGCACCCAGATGCCTCATGTGTGACTTGGAGTACATCCATCTTCAGAAATCCTTGGCTCTCTTGCAAGCTCACTGGTGAGATGAGATGGTACAAATGGAGTGCCTGCTTAGGGCGTGTGGCACAAGGCATTGTGGGTGCCAGAGAGGACACAGAGGCACATTTGAGCAGGCTCTATTGGAAGGGGGAGGAGCTCAGACATGAGGGCACTGAGACTTGCCTTCCATGTATATGGATGGACACAAGGCCCTGTCTCCTGGAGTGACTAACAGTTGACAGAGTGTAGGAGATAGAAGCCTTTAGACTGACTCCTGGAGAGTTCTAGACCTGGTGCCTTGGCCAACTAGAATTTTGAAGTCTCTTTGAGGACACAGATTCAGTGATTTAAGTCTTAAGAAAGAAGGGTGTGGGCCACACATTTCCAGAGAATAAAGCAGTGTGCTTCAGATCCTCCATGCTGGATTCTATCCATGACATATCTCCTCAGAGCCCTGGCTATGGTGGGTGCAAACCTTTGTGCTCCATTTTCTTCCTCTCATTTTTTTTCCTGAGAATTTTAAGGTCTTAACATTGTCAGACTAATGACCCCAGAGTCATACACATTCAAGAAAGATTTCCTTATTGGAAGAGAGAATGGGTTGGTGGAAACCCAGGGCATTGTCTGAGAATCTTACAAAGAGTACCCACCCTTTAATTTGGTTGGCAGCAAATTAGATCATGTATGCTTTTTGCTGGCCTGACTCCCAGCCTGGTTTGAGCATGAATACAATGTATTTAGAGAAACAGAATGATGCCTGATAAAGATAATATTTAATTATAATCATGATAATAATGGCTAATTAATCATTACTTTAAGGACAGTACTGGCTGAGCCAGGAAGGCTGGCATATACCTGTAATCCTAGCACTAGAGAGAGGGAGGGAGGGACAGAAGGAGAAAGGGATGGAGAAAGAGAAAGAGAGAAGGGGATGGAAAGGAGGGAAGGAGGGAGGGGAGAGAGAGAAAGGAAGAAGGGGACAGAGGGAGGGAGAAAGGAAAGGGAGGGGGGAACAGAGAGAAGCACCACTCACACGTGGTTGCTGGTTTGTTTTCTTTTGCTGTGATAATATACTGTCCAAAGCACTTGGGGAGGAAAGGGTTTGTTTAGGTTACAGGTCACAGTCCATCATCGAGGGAAACCAAGGCAGGAAACTGGAGTCAGGAACTGAGGCAAAGGCCAAGAGAGAAATACTACTGGCTGGCTTGAGCTTCATAGTTTGCTCAGTCTGCTTTCTTTTTCCACAATAGGCTGGGAGTGGGCCTTCCAACATCACTCATTAATCAAGAGAGCCCAAGAGATATGCTCACAGAGTCAGTGCAAGGGCGCTGATTCCTCAATGGAGAGTCCTCCTCCCCAGGGTTGACATCAGAAGCTAACTATGACAGGTGCTAAGCATGTTGTATGCAGCATTACTTTACTGAATCTCCACTGTCACCTGAAAGGTCACTCCTGTGACTGGGTAAGTCAGAACATCTTGACTAGCAAGCAGTAGGAGTCCAGGCCATACACAGTACAACTCCATCATGAACAGAAAAGTAGTGACTCAAAAGCAGAGACTGCAGAAGAGATAAAAGTCCGGTTACAGGTGTGACCAAACCCATCCTGCCCCTGTTGTTAAGCTTTGTGTGGATGACTCTCTCAGGTGCTCTCGCCCTATGGGAACCAGCTGATCTGGGCTGTGTCCTTAGGTCGCAGCATCTGCACTTTCTGATGGCCATACCTGGGACATGTGCCTGTAGCTGTGAGGGTAAGAGACTTTGGTGCAAACCTCATGGGCTGATACCTGAAGAGAAATTCCCTTAAAATATAATTGAGACGCTCTTCCCTGAAACTCCTGAAAATAGTTGCTGGTGAGAAAGACAAGGGCCTGCAGACATCCAGTCTCATCAGTGTATTCATCTTACAGATGGGAAGCACCAGGGTAGAGACAGTGAAAGCTTTTGCTCTAGAGAGTGTAGCCAAACAGTAGACCTAGAAAATGAACCATGTCCACAGCATTCAAAGAGAAACATTGCTAACCACATGCTGTTCTTAGAAACAAATCCCAGACTCTGAACCCTTTATCACTACTGAAAATCCCTTTGGAAAAGATCTCTCTGATACAGTCTCTTGATTTCTTTTCTTTTTTTTTATTGAAATGTATTTGTAAAGGGCATAGGCAAGATATAAAAACTGTCCCTTTCCAGCTTAGAAAAAATTGTAGGCACAGGGAGACAGATGAGTACATAAAGGTGCTTGTCCTCTGACCTCCACGTGTGGACTATGGCACATATGTTCCTGTAAGCACAAGCATGCATGGGCATGCAGCAGGGACACACACACACACACACACACACACACACACTTAATGCTTAAGATTTCATAAATAAAAAAACCTGTGCTTATATCCCCACCCTCACATATATTGTATATAGTTCTTAAAAACCAAAATGCTAGCAGTGGTTATGAAACTGTGGCTTTAAGTGCTCTCCTGTGCCTGTCTGTGTTTTCAAAGCTTTCTGTAATGAGTATGTGTGTCACTGTTATGTGATTCTCTTTGAGGAGATGTGACCAAATGTCTACACATCCCAGATAGAACGGATGACAGGACAGAGGAAAGATACCATTGAAGTCCTCCTTGGAGAACCAGTGACTTTATAGGAGCGTGGGGACTCAAAGGCAGCCATATTACCAAAGCTCACTTTAGTACTGTGCAACCCTTGAAAGCTAGAGCTCTAGAATTCACTGCAGAGCTTATAGGCAGCTTTACAGATAGGAGAGCCTCTGTGTCTTCGATGTCCTGACTGCTTAGATAACCTTGCGGGAGGGGACACCTTGTGAATCTGCTACGTTTCAGGAACTTCCTGAGAATCGTGAACTGTTATATACTTAGTGTCAGTCCAGTGTCCCCATCCCATCCTAGCCATGGTCTGTACCCCCTCTCCTCCCTTCCCATTTGTCCAGTGTTCTCCCCATCCATCTCCCCTCCCCTCCCTCTTGTCCCCTCCCCGCTACCAGAGACAGGGTTTCCCTGCGTAACCCTGATGGTTCTGGAACTCACTCTGTAGACCAGGCTGTCCTCATTCCCCCCACCCCTTCATCATCACAGGAGACAGCTAACCTAGAACCCACTCTGGCCTAAAGTCAGAGATTTGCCTGCTGGGATTAAGGAAGTACACCACCACCTGGTGTTTTGTTTTGTTCATTGTAATTTGTAGTGTGTAAGGATGGTTTGTCCGCATATATGTCTGTGCATGTGGGCATAGTGCCCACACAGGCCACAGAGGGCATCAGAGCCCCTGGAACTGGAGTTACCCATGGTTGTGAGCTGCCATGTGAGTGCTGAGAAGAGACTCTTAGTCCACAGGAAGGGCAGCCAGTGCTCGTCACTGCTCCTAACTCATTTCTCCAACCCCTACCCTTCATTTTAGATCTTCACAGCCTCCCTCCAAGATAAAACATTCAGCTTGAAGCCAATTGCTACTCAAAGGTTACTTATATAATTTGCAAAGAGAGAGAGGAGAGAGAGAGAGAGAGAGAGAGAGAGAGAGAGAGAGAGAGAGAGAGAGAGAGAGAGAGAACAAAAAAAAAACAAACTAAAAGTTTATAAAGAACCATAAATATGAAAACCTGGTGATTGTTTTGAGGTGTTGGAGGATCGGAAGTACTTGGAAAGACCTTTTTCCTCCACTTCCCATTCAAGATAGTAACTCTTGCTCTTTTTCAGGGGCGGAGATACCATTTTCTGATTCTATGTGACACCTGATTCTCCTCCCTCCCACATCAAGTGCCATTTATTTCAAGCTCACTCTGCTACGTCATATTTTAAAAATCCCAACAACATCCTAATTTGAACAGAAGGGGAGGTGGAGAAAGCAAATCCCCTGTGTCAGGAACAATCACAAGGCAAAAACAGTGAAATGAGTGTTAGCCAAGGCACCAGCACAGGATTTTGTTATCGAAAAACAAAACTGCGTTAGATAACAGCAGGGAGTTGTGATGGGAATCATACCCCCACACAAGGGCATCCAAGAAGGTTGTGCGTCCAGAACTGGAGTCCAGTCTACCCCAGGAGCCCAGGATGGAAGCTCCATCAGAGGACTCTGTCTGACTCAGTTGTGTTGCATGTTTAGCTCGATAATTGGAAGCATGGCCTCTGCCCACTGCAGAATGTGAGCCCATTTTAGAGAGGTCTTTACAGATTCAGCCAGCTAAGGATCTCAAGAAGAACTTAGACTTGGTGGGGGGAGCTAAGACTGAAGGCTAATGTCCTTACGAGAAGAAAGGGCAAAAGATCTGTACAGGCTGCGTGGAGTGCTAAACCCAACACCCAGCGAGCTGAGACAGGAGGACTGCAGGTTTGGAGACAGTCTGGGATACATAGTAAGATACATATCTTGAAAGACAATAAGTAAAAGAATGAATGAATAAGTAATATAGAAGGAGGGGGGAAAAAAGAAGCAAGGGAGGAAAGAGACTTAAACCTAAGAGCTGTGTGGGCAAATGTGACTGTAAAGTAGCAGTTGAGGTGACATGGCTACACCTTTGAGAAACTCTGGACATTGCTGGGACCCAGAAGCCAGAGGGAGATGCAGAAGATGTCTTCTCCTTACCCTGTGGAAGAAGCCAGGCCCTGTCCAGACCTTGATTATGTATCTCTTGGCAGCATGAGAGAACTACTTTTGTTTGGTTAAAACACCAAGAGTGAGGAAGGGGAGCCTGGCCTCTTAAGTGTGTTCCCTGGGTCTGGCTCCTTGCTGGGATCTGCAGTAATCATGCAGTGAGTGTATGTGTATGCAGAGATGTCAGAGAGCAAATACACTCACATCCCCACACGATGAGCTACCCACTTCAGACATCAGACACCTACACTGCATTAGGTCTAGACTTTGTTTAGGAACTCAGCCATGTTTCAGACACCATGAACCAAATTTAAAATGTACTGCTCATTAATGCTTTTATCAAATTATTTTATTAAACCCCCCATGGCAGGTTTTTGGCATGCCTTTGGCATTATTCATATTCTACTGTGACTCCAAGGCAAGCTGTCAGCTTGGCTGTCTTGAAAGATTAATGATACTTGATTTGACTCCAAACCACGGGTCATTAAAAGTGATTTAAGTGTTAGCAAAGTTTTCGGTGTCTCGTCTGCCTTCCAAATGAAAGGTCTGATAGCAGCCTCATTGGGAGAAGTGCTGTTGTTCATTCATGTTTCTAAAGCATGTGGATTAGGCCTGAGGACATAGCTGCTAGCAAATCCTAGCTGCATAAGGAAGGAGACCCGGGGTCCATCCTTAGCAGTCATATGAAAAATACACACACACACACACACACACACACACACACACACACACACTTGAAATCCTAGCACTGAGGAGGGAGAGACAGGTAGATCCCTGGGGCTCCTTTGCTTGTATTCATTCATGTTTCTAAAGCATGCGGGTTAGGGCTGGAGACATAGCTATTGGCCAGCTTAGCTGAATTAGCAAGCTCTACATTGTGACGAGAGACCTTGACTCAAAAAATAAGATGGCTCCTAAGGAAGAATGACAGCCTGAGATAGTCCTCTGGCCTTTCCACACATGCATACTTATGTGCACACATACACATATGTGCACATACACAAATAAAACTTACAGTTTTTCAAGAACGTTTGTAAGTGACTGCCGCTGCCCACTTGTGATTTGAATAGAACTCCACCTCCGTAGACTGCCTTTCCAGGAGTTGTATTCAGTGTCTCCACTTCTTCACCCACCACTCTGGCTCCCTCACAGCGTTCTTCCATATTCAAAGAGTCAACTGGGTTCATCTTGCAAAGCACTGCAGTAGAGAAACGCTTCGAAGGCCTTCTTGCCCTCCGTGAGCACAATCAACTTCTTAGACTTTATCTCCTGCAGGACATTTCTGCATTTCCTTTCCCCGCTAAGGCTCCTCGCTGGCAGTCTGGGGCTGTGTGTTAAAGAAGTGTGATCTTGCCTGCAGCTTTCCCTGGCCTTATCACAGCATCAGGCTTGCCTGAGTTAATTCTGCTTGTCACTTAAGGGGAACTCTGATAAGAGTGGGTGGCATGGCAGGAGGCAGTGGGGAAGAGGGGCTGAGCAGAACCAATTACCCATTTTAATAATTCAGTGTTTTTCTTAGTAATAGGCTACAGAGTAAACAGCACTACGCATAAATGCCGTTTTCCATTATTTATGCACTCCAGAAATGGAAGTTTAATTAAGTCACACACTTGAGACTTTGAAGCGATTAAGGAGACGCTTGTCTCAGACAGCAGGCAGGGGAAGTGTGGGAGACTCAGCTCCCCCTGAGCTTCCTCTGGGGTTCATGTGAGGGTGGGGAAGCTGGAGCCTGGGTGATGGGGACAGTGGCTTCCAGGCTCGCCCATGTTACATGTGCTATTGCTGTACCACCATGGCCTGCTTTAAAATGTCTTCTACGAAATCTCAGTGATAAGTTTGAGTGCGCTCGTTTACCTACTTAACAACAGGGGTTTAATCCAGTACTTTTAGACACATATACAATGCCATGGCTTGTTTGTTTGTTTGTTTGTTTGTTTATAAAATTATGCAACCACCACCTCTGTTCAATTACAGAATGTGTTCATCACCACCCCAAGGGAAACTATATCCGCTAAGTTATCCAAAGACTTGAGGTTTGCTGTTTTCTATTTCCGCACATGTTACAACACATGTCAGTATTTATTCTTTTCTATTGCCCAGTGATATTTCATTGTGTAGCCTGCCACATTTTACTTAAGCATTCATCATTTGAAGGGGGATTTAGGGTGGGCTTGGCGATCGTGGCTAATGCTGGTGTGGACATTTGTGTACAGGCTCTTTGTAGACATACGTTTTCAGTTCTTGTACATAGCTTGGAGTGAGATTGCTCCGTTGGGTGGTGCACTCTATATTTAGCATTTTTCAGGAACGGCTGGTTTTCCAGGGTGGCTGTCATAGTTTATAATGCCACCAGCTGTGCTGAAGGGCTCCTTTTGTTTATTTTCCTGGTGCTAGGAATCAAATCCAATACTCTGCACGTGCCAGGTTAGCAATGTCCCTCTGAACCATAACTAGAAACAGGACTTCTCTGTGTAGTCCAGATTGGCCAGAATTCACTGCACTGCCAAGGCTGGCCTCAAACTCAGGATCCTCCTGCCTCAGCCTAACAGCTGTTTCTCTTTCTTTCCTTTTCTCTTTTTCCTTTTTTTCTTTTCTTAGAGACACCTCCAAGCCGTTACCAGGAATAGTTGTAATCACCCAGGTAGGCGATGACTGACAGAGAACAAAATACCGTTGTTGGCTTTCAACCTAGTCTTCTCCTGCCGACGGTCTGTCTACTCAAGGGGGAATGAAGCAGTCTTAGCACAGCTTTCGAGGCATATCAGCACCAGACTGAGACGTAGTCAGTGATGTTGCTAGAAAGGGGCTGGGAATGGAGATTGTCCCACGGAGCCTGTCTAGCAGAACACAATCCATCACCCCAGGGGACAGGAAGCAGTCATGCAAGTCCCCAACTCTGTGATTCCATTCACCAGTGGCTCAAGGTGGCCTTAGTCCTGTTTAGTTATTTTCTCAAGACCTATTTCCCCAGGAAGGTCCAGATAGATTTGAGAAACTTAGAAAAGCTGAAACTTTCTTAATAGGATGATAGATAGTAACCAGTGGTTCCATTTTTAAGAACTCGGTTTAACGAAATAGTGCAGAAGAAGAAGGAAAATCTCCTGGCTACAACTGCTTGGTGCAGGCTTTTGAAATAACAGGATAAGTTGGGCGGTGGTAGCGCATGCCTTTAATCCCAGCATTTGGGAGGCAGAGGCAGGCAGATTTCTGAGTTCGAGGCCAGCCTGGTCTACAGAGTGAGTTCCAGGATGGCCAGGGCTTTACAGAGAAACCTTGTTTTGAAAAACCGAGAAAAAAAAACCAAAAAAACAAAATAAAACCAAAAAAACCAAAAACAACAACAACAAAAAAACCCCGAAATAACAGGCTAATCAGAAAGAACCAATAAGAGAAAAATATTATAGGTGATGGTGTTTCCGTGGGTGGAATAGTAGATAGCCCATAAAAACAGTGGCCATTCCTGCTTTAAAAGGAACAGGAAAAATGAAAGAAGCAAATAGGAAACAGCAATTAAAATTATATGCACGCTGGGTGTGCTGGCAAGTGCTCTAATCCAGCTCTCAGGAGGCAGGGGCAGGTGGACTTTTGTGAGTGTGAGGCTAGCCTGGTCTACATAATAAGTTTTCAGGCCAGACAGGGTTACAAAGTGAGATTCTGTCTCAAATGTCTGTGTATAAACACACACACACACACACACACACACACACACACACACACACACTTGTATACTATCAATCAGCTGTAAAAAAAAAAAAAAAAGAGAAAAAGTATGTGTCAATTGAATAAAGACCTGATTTCAACATGAAAAAGTCAAAAAAGTGTTCTAAGGGAAGAAGTTTGGATCACCAGCTTTAATATTTTATGTGATTTTTAACATTTTTATTACTTATTTGGGGGCTACAATGCATGTGTGTCATGGTGCACACGTGAAGGTCACGGGACAACTTGAAAGAGTCCATTCTTTCACTGTGTGGGTCCCAGGGCTCAGATTCAGGTTATCCAGGCTTGAGCCCTCTTGCCAGCCCTAGTATTTTAATATATTGTGCTTTATGGTTTTCAACTTCAAATGTACATTTTTCATCTTTTTCCTAAGGATAGATGTTTGTTTATTTATATGATCTCCTACAATATATATAATGTTGAAGATACAGTGTAAATAACAATGACATAATGAAATATATAATCATCAGCTGAGTTAAGCTTGGGAGAAGAAACTCAGATCCACAACAGAGAATAAAAATACGAACACTCGTTACGGCCTTTCTCCCATGTAGGAGGCAGCACCCAGGAAGGATCTGGAAAAGGCATTCCAGGCTGGAGAACAGAATCTGTGTTGAGTATATCAGGGAGATGAGGGAGATCCAGATCTGTGTGGAGGCACGGAGCTGGAGAGGCAGAAGGCAGGAGGTTGGAGATTCTAACCGGAGTTGGGGCTGAGTTCTCAGCACTGATGTCAGGAACCTGGCTGGGCAGAAACTGTGGTCCCAGAACTAAGCTCCATCGGGTGAGGAGTAGGAGAGCTTCTCAGTGCCCTTCACCCTCTGGATGAAGACAATACTGTGTCTGGAGATGGCCATGAGGAGCTAGGAACAATCCAGTTCCCTCCACAGGTCATGGGCAGTGAGCAGGTGGGGCCCTCCCAAGACAGCATTGACTTCATCAAGGCAAGAGAAGGGAACGTTAAGCAAGAGCTGAGGTAGGGAAGATGTTCCAAGGAAGTGGGTGATGGGGGCAGGCAAAGGTAAATGGTCATTGAGAGAATCCTGGCATGGCTGAGGGCTGAGGGCTGATGTGTGGGTAGGATGGTTGTGTGTTGTACATGTGAGTTAGCAGCCTCTATGGGCTCCCAAGACTGTGGCCATTGGAATCTGTGTGTGTTTGTGTGTGTGTGTGTGTGTGTGGTATGGTGTGTGTGTGTGTGTGAGTATGAATGTTTGTATGTGTGTAGTGTGTTTGGCAGAGGGTGTGTTTCTATGTATGTATGTTTGTAAGTTTGTATGTTTGTGTGTATGTGTATGTACATGTATATGTGTGTATGTGTGTGTTTGCGTGCATGTGTGTGTGTATGAATATGTTTGTATATGTGTGTAGTATGTTTGTCAGAGGGTGTATTTCTATGTTTGTATGAGTTTGTGTGTGTATATGTGTGTATATGTGCATGTGTGTGTGTGTGTGTCTGTGTGTGTGTGTCTGTGTGTGTGTGTCTACCTGATCACGAACAACAGATGAATGTGTTTTGCCAAGCAGGGATCTCCCATTATCTCTGCTGTAGACCATTTCTTCTGGTCACAGTTGGAGGCATGATGGAAGTGTGAGTCAGGATTGCATTAGAGGGCCACTGGGAAAGATGTGACTCAATGGAATTTCGAAGGATGGATCAAGGCAGAATGTGGGAGCCATGTTTGCAATCCTGCAATTGGGCAGCAGAGGATCAGAAGTTCAAGACCAGTCTTAGTTATATTATGAGCTCTGGGTCAGCCTGGGCAACAAGAGACCTTGCCTCAACCAACCAACCAACCAACCAACCAACCAACCAACCAACCAACCAA
>JADRCD010217723.1:0-36004 GCA_019843815.1 Montemys delectorum | reverse complement strand
TTTTCTGGGGGAGTTCCTTTGTCCCCCTGGAAACGGCAAAAGGGGGGGGGGGGGGGGGCCTTGGGCCCCCCGGGGCCCCCCCTTTCCCCCCCCCCCCCCCCCCCCCCCCGGGCTGGGATTACAGGGGTAACACCATGCCTGGCTTTTCTTACACAGGTTCTGGGGATCACATTGTGGTCCTTATGATTGCCAGACAAGCACCCCACCAACTAAACTCTGGTGCCTTCGCAGGGTTATTTCTCTTCCTCCCTTGTCCTCTGTAGGAGGTGAATCTATTTGCTCACCTCTATTCTAGAATACTCTGTTGAACATAACAGCTCTTTAATAAAGACTTGTCAATAAAGGAATGGGTGGCGTGGTTAGTGAAGATTAAAGAGAGAAGAACATCTTGGAGAGAAAAATAGGTTGAAGGAATTGAATGAGTCGGCATGTGTCAAGCCCTAGAAATGGCACTGCATGGCCTGAATCATAACCATGAACGGGAAGAGAAGTGTGACGGAGTGCGCTGATGAGTGGCCGTCCACCCAGATGTATGGATAGCAGTCAGGAGATACACTTTGGATTCCTGGTTGACAGTGCTTGATCTTAAAGCCAGGCAAACCTCACATGATTCTAATTGGAAAAATAACAAGTCTGACGTCCTGGAACCCCACCTTCCCACCCACACACTGATGAAGACAGTACATAATTTGGGGTGTAAAGATAAGTCTGGAGACAGACAGACCTTCCAGAGGGCTGTTGTGGTAATAGGGGAGAGAAGTCAGTGACCATATCTGAAGAGAAAAGGGGGCTGAAGAGAAGCGAGCAATTTACAAAGATACCATCTTTCCTCATGACCCCCAAAGTTAGTGAAATCCAAGAACTGGCTGCATCTAGCCTGGGCTGAGCCACCAGGCCATGCTTCTGCCAAGCGTGCTCTTTAAGTAATCAAACTAGAACGTGTTCCAAGGAGCTCCACCCACAAGTTCAACTTCCCTTTTAGTAAAAGCAATCTGGACGGAGCCTGCAAATTCACCAGAGCACAGGGGGCAGCTTGCAGAGTAATCTGGAAGGTTTTTGGAAGGAAGGTGGCGTTTGACATCCAAGTTCCCGTGCTCTCCAAATATCTTTTGTGCGAGTAAATTGCTTTCATTTGTCTCAAGGCACCTTTTTCAGCCCAACTTCTTCCAGCTTGCTTGCAAATGTTTCTCAGTGGTGCATTTGAGGTTTGGCTTCTTCTTGATAGCTGGGACCAATCTTTTATTCCTAGGAAATAGCTGGATGATGATCCTAGACTCTTGGATCCCATTTCTCCTCCCAGCTGTTCATTCAGTATTAGATACCTTCATGTTCGCAGTTTCCACCCCCCTCCGGCCCCCCACGGCCTGCAGCTTGTTAAGAAGAGTCTCATACCCACCACCTCACCCTTCCTTGGCCAGACAATTAGGATTAACACCTGTTTCTTTAAGACTACCTTGGGACAAAATGGGAGTAGGGGCATGTGGGTTGTTCCGTTCTCTCACCTCCCGGGATTGCATGTGATTGCAGCCAGCAGTCACGCATTCCACCGCAACCTAAAAACCTCCAGATGATGGAGTATCATGTTTCGAGGTTCACATGGGAAAGCCACAACCCACCCTCCTCCTGTTCAAGTTGCATCGAATCTAATTTCCATGGCCCCGTGCAAGTGGGAGCCCCACAGCCCCTAGTCAGCTGTCAGAGTTTGGAAATGCTTTTTCCAAACACAGTCCTGCAGGCAGCCAGCAGGCACTAGACAGCTGAGTGCTGGCAGAAAATGTCCCAGACACCTATAGCCATCCAAACGGTGACTCATCTCATTATGGCCAGGATAAATATGGGAATAAATGGTGTTTTTCTACAAGCAGGAAGAATTGTCAAAACGCTTATCACTTTATAAAATATAACAGATTGTGCCTGGTCATGTTTTGAAATGTTCCATCCAACCATTCAGTGGGGCTTTTTTTTTTTTTTCTTTTTAAGTTCAGCTTGTTTTTCTTCTTTCTAGGAGGCCTGGGGAAGCAAGGAATTTGCACTCTGTGCCACCCGAGCTCTGGATTCACCTGGCCGTGGTGGCCTGTGGCAACCGGCTGGAGGAGACTCTGGTCATGCTCAAGTCAGCCGTGCTTTTCAGCCACCGGAAGATGCGCTTTCACATCTTCACAGAAGAGGCTCTGAAGCCCGAGTTTGATAAACAGGTGAAGCAAGATAAACCGAGGCACAGTGTTTATGGGAGGGCCATGAGCCCACAGTGGACTAGCTACAAATGCAGTTCACAGCTGGGGCTGGTTGCATGCTCAGTTGTAGGAGCTTGGATCCTTGGCTTGGAGGGTTCCTTCACATTCGAGTGTGTGATTCAGAGATGGGCTGGGGAGGTGGCTTGGTTTCTGAAGGACTTGCTGAGCATGAGACCCTGTGTTTGGGTCTCCATAAACCACCATAGCATGTGTCTATAATACAGTACCCTTAAGGTGAGATGGGAATTAAAGACAGGAGACTCTACAGAAGCTCATGGGCCAGCAAGTCTGGCTTGTGCAGCTGCAAACAGACCCTGCCTCAAACAAGATGGATGGTGAGAACCAACTCCCAAGGTTGTCCAACAACCTTGTGTTCTATTGCATGAGTGCGTACCCAAATATACACATGTCAACACACAATAAACACACACACACAATATTTATTTATTTATTTATTTATTTAGTTTTTGTTTTTCGAGACAAGATTTCTCTATGTAGCCCTGGCTGTCCTGGAACTCACTCTGTAGACCAGGCTGGCTTTGAACTCAGAAATCTGCCAGCCTCTGCCTCCCAAGTGCTGGGATTAAAGGCAAGTGCCATCATTGCCCGGCACAATTTTTTTTTTTTAAATTGGGGCAATCATGTCCTCCTTTTAAATATATTGGGAGCAAATAGATGTTTCATCTGTGCTGGGTTATTAGAAGTATTCATCCTTCTAGGCAAATAGCTTATTTTTATGTATTGATGAGAGAATAACAAGTAGCAGGTTCAATGGAATAAATCCCAGAATTATAGAGGCTATAATAGATAGAGTCCCTACTGCCCTCCAGTCTCAAGTAAGAGTTAATAATTTGGGGAAGTGAGACCCTGTTTTCCTTTGTACCCAGAAGTGAGTGTTTGCTTCTCTGTCTCTATATGTAGACACACAAACATTTACTCACGTGCACACATACATATGTAGATCAGAGCCATGCTTTCCTGGATTCTCAGCCTCGAGGCCACCCACGTCAGCCTTGTTCCAAGTCAGTTCTCCAATACCCTCCCCTCCTTTTTAGCAACTGTGGAGATTTTGTTATGCAGCTGGGTCTCTGTTTACTTGGCTCTTCCCTCTCTGAGGTTTGACCCACACAGAAGAGCTGCAAAAAGGGCAGTTCCCTCAGGAGAGGCCCTGGCTGACCTCTGCAGGCCAAGCTTTGCTTACCTTGGACATTTTCTCCTGTACCAAGGTCTTGGGTTCTGGCAGAGATTGAACCGACTTTGTTTTGTTTCTGCTGATTGAGTCAACAATTCTGCATCCGCTCACCAGGCTAGTGGAGCTCCGAGGATTGCCAAACATGATATATTGGGCAGAGAAAGACTAACGACAAAAAACCAACCAAAGATCAAGCTATGTTTCCTAAGGGGAAAGTGGCCTCGAGACATCACCCATAGAACCCATAGCCTTAGGGCTTTGGAGTCAATTGGAACAATACCCTGTGAAATGCCTCAGGGGACAGGGAAAGGAAAAGATTGCGACACTCCCAATTATCTGCTCTAAAGTGGTGATGTAAGGGAAAGGACAGTGATAAAAATTAAGATTATAGTAATTATAGCAGCTGAAGATTCCTGATTTCTTCTCACAACTTTTTACAGAAAGGAACTCTGTCTAGTTTAGTTTTTTATTACTCTTATAAAATACTTGAGGCTAGGTATCACTCTAAAGAAAGAAGGTTCATTTAACTCCTAGCTATGGTCCCAGTATTATCTTAGTTGTAAGGATCTTTGGATGATGAGGTGGGGCAGAAGGTGCCCTACCACAGCCGGACATCATATTGCCAGACAAGAATGCAGAGAGAAGCCAGGGTGTGGCAAGGCTTGCTCTTTTACAATGGTACTCTTGTTAGAGCCCTTCAAGAACAACCTCGAGCCCTTCCAGCAACCTAAGCTACTTCCTTTAGACATCACCTTTAACGATTGTGGCCACTGAAGACCAGGCTCCTGACACATGAACTTGTAGGGTGTGAACTCAAACTGTAGCAGACTGAGAAAACCCAGGAGTCAGAGAGTTCTATTGGTCTGCTCACACTAAATGTCAGGCTAGACATACCCATTCAAGTACACCCTCCTGGACCATTGAATAAAGAACTCACATTCAAAACTTGGTTCGCTGAAGTGGAAACGTCAGGGTTCTTTGGAGAGTCAGTTGTGTTGGATGTTGTTTTGCCTGGGCAAACACATGAGGAACACAGGTGGAAGACCAAGACAGACTCATGAAGGAACGTTTCACTGAAGCAGACACAGGAGAAAGGATGTTCTGCTAATGCAAACACGTGAAAGGACACGTGATGGAGGATTCTTTGCTAATGGCACACGTGTATTGATCCCCTTACCTTGCATAGTTGAGCTGTATTTGTTGGGATTCCTCGGACTCTGGCTGATTGGATGCACATGTTAAGGCAAGACAAGTGCTGAGTCAAGGCACGTGGAGGACACATGATATTCAGAGGGCATAAATAGGACTCGACAAAGTGGGAGAGAGGGCACGGCTTGCTTATACAGCTAGCTGTGCAACTTGTGGGTCTCCTGTCTCCTCGTCTCTTGCTTCCCTGAGAGAGGTACAGCCGAAAACTTCTCCTGGTATCCCGCCTGGTCCCTCCTACTGGCTTGAGCCAAGGCTGAGGCCTGCTGTCACCATTGTTGCTAACCTGACTCTACTGAACTAGGCTGCTGGTGTATCCAGGAAGTGTTTGCCAGTGGATTGAGCTACTGCTGCCTGCTTTAACCTGTGAACTGAACTGCTGATTTCCAGACAACACAGACGGGAAGTTGCTCCAAAGAACCTTTTTAAGCAGGTGTGAGCTGTTTCCAGTGAGCTACAGAGATGACCCCTGCAGAGTTCAGGGCCTTGCCTGTTGATGCTTCTCTCCCATGGGGACTAACTGGTCCACTTGGCCTTGGCTCTAGATCAGGAGCTGAAGGGCACACTGCTCACTCACCAGTGTGCACTGGCTGGAGCATTATTGACCAGTCTCGGTTGTCAGGTAGCTAGTTTAGGGAAGAGACAGACTGGAACGTCATTAGGACCACACCTTTTGCTCCTCCTGTGTGACAGTGACACGAATCTCTTCAACTGTCCAGAAGCAGCTATGGGCCATCCAACTGTAGTAGCCTCAGAACTGTTCATACAGAAGAATAGAGGAAAATCAACCATGGATGAACATTAGCCCGTGTCACACAAAGTCCAAGTGACATCCCCTGCATGCTGGATGCTGAGCGCCGAGTTGCACATTTGACTAGATATTGCATGGGGAAGGGATATGTGTATGACCTTATCTGTATGGCCAATTGTACCTTCCAGAGTATTCACGTCCTCAAATACATTCCTTCTGCATTGACCTGAAGTTGTAGACCAGGAACATCAGGTGGAGTGCCAGGGGACCATGCCTGAGAGTTTCACTGTCTGTCTTGGGTTTGCAGCTCTGGGTGAGGCCCACTGCTGTCTGTGTAGTCCTTGGAGAGATTCACATGATGAGGCATGAAGTCTCTTTGCCTGTGCTCATGTATGAGCTTGGAGGCAGGTCCTTCAGTCTCAGCCTCAGGGGAAGCCCCATTAAACTTTTAGGTTACCATAGACATCTCACCGCCAATTTCAGGGGACACCCAGAATCAGAACATCTCAGCTCACAGACTCCTGACCTTAAGAAATTATTTGAGTAGGCTAGAGATGTGGCTCTCAGGTTAAGAACGCTCGCTTCTCTTGCAGTGGACCGAGGTTTGGTTCCTAGCACACACATGATGAACCACAACCATATGCAACTCCACTTTCGGGGGATTCAACACCCTCTTCTGTACTCCATAGGCACCAGGCATGCATGTAGTACACGAACATGTGTGCAAGCACTTACACGCATCAAATAAAAGATTTGAGCCCATTCTGTTAGCACAGAGCTGTAATCTTGGCCACATAAGAGGATGAGGCAGGAGAATCATGAACCTAAGCCCTGCCTGGGCTACAGAGTAAGTTTAAGGCTAATCTATGCAACCTAGGGAGACTCTGACTCAAGACAAAACATAGAAAGAGGCCTGAGGATATAACGCTGATAGAGCACTTGTCTAGCATACATGACGTCCTGGGTTCATTCCTCTATGTTTCATATACATACATACATACATACATACATACATACATGCATACATACCCTGAGGGAGGTGAGGGAGAAAGAGGAAGGGAGAAATATGATTTGGAGGTTCTGGCAGGATGGCTTAACAGGTATGGGTGTTTGCCACCAAGCCTGAGTTCAATCTCTGGGACCCACTTGATAGAAGGAGAGAACTAGCTACTGAAAGTTGTCCTCTGATCTCCACATACAAGCGGCATCATACACATGCACAGATACATAAATAAGTAAATAAACAAACAAACAAATAAATAAATGTGTATTAGTCAGGGTTCTCTAGAGTCTAGTAGTCTCTGTATATATAGTAAAAGAATTTATTGATGACTTACAGTCTGTAGTCCAACAGTGGTCAGTAGCAGCTGTGAATGGAAGTCCAAGGATCTAGCAGTTGCTCAGGCCCACAAGGCAAGCAGGCAAAGCAGAGCAAGCCCTCCTTCTTCCAATGTCCTTATATGGGTCTCCAGCAAAAGGTGTGGCCCAGATTAGAGATGTGTGCCACCACACCTTAAATCCCAGATGACCATGAACTCCGTGAGATCTTCCTGTCTTAATCCTCTGGGATTCATAGCCACTCTGCCTCAAGATCTCCATACCAAGATTCAGGTCGGAAACTTGTATCTCTCAGCCTCCAGATTAGGGCCACAGGTGAGCCTTCCAATTCTGGACTGCAGTTCATTCCAGATATGGTCAAGTTGACAACCAGGAATAGCCACTACAAAATGTAATACTTTTTAAAAATTATCTGAGAAAAACGTTTACGGATTTATGGGCTTAAGCTATTACTGTCTGGAGCCATTTGTTACAAGGTAGCAGTTTACTTCTGAGCATACACACTTCCATGTAACTACACATGCAGATGAGGGAGTGTGACAGGCGTAATGGCCTGTGACATCTAAGGCATGGGAAGAAGACAGCTTCATTTCCCCCTCTGGAGTGGCCTGCATGTAGAAGTTTCCACCATGCCCAGGGAAGTTCAAAGAAGTCTGTGTGGAGAGACCATGAGGAGACTCCAGCAGAGGGAGGATCGAGGCCTCAGCCAACAACGTGCCTCAGGCACCAGGCATGTGGAGGAAGTTGCCTCCGTAAGGTCTGTGTCTGGCCTTCAAGGCTCTGGCTGAGGCCCCAGAATGGTGAAACCACGTCCTTGTCCCTACTGTGCTTTGTCTGAATTCCTGACTCATGGAATCTGGGTGTTCACTAAGTGGTTGTTGGATGAGCCCCAGTGACTGTGGTGAACTGGGAGCTGACGCCTCTGGGAAGTGATGGCCTGTGTTTACCATGCTCTGCTGTATGTGGGTTTACTCCTTCTCTCTCTCTCTTTTTAATTAGATATTTTCTTTATTTACATTTCAAATGATATCCCCTTTCCTGGTTCCCCTCTGGGAAAAAAAACCCTATTCCCCGCCCCCCCCCACCCCATGCTCATTAACCCACCCTCTCCTGCTTCCTGGCCCGGACATTCCCCTACACTGGGGCATACAGCCTTCACAGGACCAAGGGCTTCTCCTCCCATTGATGATGGACTAGGCCATCCTCTGCTACATATGCAGCTGGAGCCATGAGTCCATCCATGTGTACTCTTTGGTTGGTGATTTAGTCCCTGGGATCCCTGAGGGTACTGGTTAGTTCATATTGTTGTTCCTCCTATGGGGCTGCAAACCCCTTCAGCTCCTTGGGCCCTTTCTCTAGTTCCTTCATAGAAGGGAGCTGTAGTAGGAGTTGTTGTAGTTTAGATCCGGATCGTCCCCCAAATACCAGGGTTAAAGTCCTGGCCCTCCATGGTGCTACTAGATAGTGGCCCCACAGGGAAGGAAGGTCTGTGCTCATCAGTGCTTGTTAGTGTCTATAAAGCCCCGGTTTATTTCTTTTCACTCGTTCAAAATAAAGATGTATTTGACTTTATATGTATATGGATGGTTTTGCCTGTGCCTGTGCACTACATGCATACAGTGCCCACAGAGACCAGAAAAAGATAACTGGAGTTACAGATGGTTTTGAGCCACAATGTGCATGCTGAGAATTGAGCTTGGATCTTCTGGAAAAAGAGCCAGTGCTTAGGCGCCAAATCATCTCGTGTATTTCTTCTGCACACATTTCTGTTGTGATCTACTTCCTTGCCACAGCAACCCCATCAGCAAACCAGAGCCTAGCACTATGGGCAAAACTATTTTCTTCTCCTCCATTTGGTTTTTGTTTGTTTGTTTGTTTGTTTATTTGTTTTGGTGTTGGTTTAGTTTGGTTTGATTGAGACGGGGTCTGACTGCGTAGCTCTGGCTGGCCTGGAATTTACAGAGGGCTGCCTGTCTCTGCCTTTCAAGTGCTGGAATTAAAGGTGTGCACCCTCCTGCTCAGAACCTTTCTTTTTAAGTAGGTCACCTCAAGTATTTCATTGAAGCACAGTAAAGCTGTGCCGAGACAGAGATTAAACACTTGGCAGAGTACGTGGTGTCACCTCTTTCC
The DNA here is from genome assembly GCA_019843815.1 of Montemys delectorum. NCBI lineage: Eukaryota > Metazoa > Chordata > Mammalia > Rodentia > Muridae > Montemys > Montemys delectorum. The sequence continues at coordinate 27,153 of JADRCD010217723.1, read as the reverse complement.
GTGGAATAATTATGGTGTCAGTTTAGGTTTAAAACCTGAGACTCTGTGTAGGTGATAGACTGTTCGCCCGCTTCGGTTTTTATCCTCTGTGTCATGGGACAGATTATTCTTCATCTGTATAGGCAGAGTATCACTTTGGGGCCAGTGTGATAATACATTTATTCTATTGCTCTGCAAGGACTCTATGGAATGTGAGCTATCTGTTATGTATTTTGTTACAGCAGCTCGCGAGGGCTGGGTTGGGAGAAGGTGGGCAGTGTTGTTGCCTTCCTCCCCTGTCACCCAGCACTCGGCACTGTTGGCAAATTCAGAACTTCCTGGGATATTTAGAACCACATATTTTTACCTTAGGATGAGATTTAAAAGAAAAAGTCAACGGCCATGGCCATGCTTCGGGCAGCTGCGCCATGGGTTAGGCCTTCTATATTTGGACCGTTTTTCTTCTTTTTTAAAAAAAGGTTGTATTAAAGACAGCCTCTCTTTAAGAAAAAAAGAACAGAGGCCCCAGAAGTTCCTTTTAAAAAGGTACCCTGGGGCTGGGGAGATAGGCTCAGCTTGTAAAAGTGCTTGCTGAGCAAGCCTGATGACCCTAGTGTGATCCCCCAGAACACAAGTAAAAAGGCCAAAGTAACTCACATTTGTTAGCCCAGAACTCCTACTGTGCGATGATAGCAAGGAGAGAATTACCCAGAAGCTCACCAGCCAGCCAGCTTGGAATATAGGGGCAGCAGCAACAGGAGACTACCTCACAGGGTAGAAGAGCTGACTCATGAAAGTTGACTTCTGACCTCCATGCATGTGCTCTGGCATGTATGTGGCTCTCTCTCTTGCATGCATGTGTACACCCACATGTGTACACACACACACACACACACACACACACACACACTCTCACACATGCACAAAATCTGGGACAAGAAGGGCAGCACTTTGAGGGGAAAAAACATGAGCCAAACTGAAAAGAACATAAACCTCAGGACCTGAGTTCCACCCAGAAACCCCTGGTGGAAAGGAGAATCAACTCCCAGAGGTACAATCAAGTTTTAACCACCTATGCGCATTTTCATAAATTCATGAGCAAACCACTCTAGATTGCCAGTGTTTCTGGGCCCTGATCAAGGGCTGCCAGAGGGAATGAGGGCCTTGTAAGGAGGAAAGGGAAGCAAGCCAAGAGAAAAAGTTTAGCATACATTGGTAACCATATTTGGATCATTCCAGAGGGAAGTCCCTAGGATGGGTTCTGTTGACTGTCTTTGATTGGGTGAGCTGAAGTAGCCAGCAGTCCCTAAAGGTTAGTTGCTAGTTTCAGACTGGCCTGGGATGTAACTGTTTAAACTAAGTGGGTCTCAGTTGCTTAGGTAGAAACCTGGTGTGTTGGGCCTGATATAGGATTGTAGCCTCTGTTTTTTTGCTACTTTTCCATTGCTGTGATAAAACACCATGGCCAAGACAATGTATTAGAAGGAATAGTTTATTTGGGCTTATAGTTCCAGAGGGGTAAGAGTCCATGATGGCCCAAAGCATAGAAGCATAGGCCAGAGCAGGATGCTGAGAACTCACATCTTAAACCACAAGCAAAAATGGAATGGTATGTGACTTTAAAACCTCTAAGCCTGTACCAAGTGTCACACCCCCTCTCCAAGGCCATACCTCCTAAACCTACCTAAACAGTGCCACTAACCTGGGACTACACATTCAAGCATCTGAACCCGTGGGGGACATTCTTATCCAAGCCACCACAGCCTCCCAATTAATTGTTTTATTAGAAGCACAGTTCTAACAGTTAACTTCTCAACTGTAACACTGGCTAATACATAATGAGATAATACCTTCAAAATGAAATTTTCAAATACCTTCAAATACCTTCAAAATTCAATATGGCCTCTGCTGTTAAGTGTAAAAGTAGCCACAGCCATGTGCACATGAAAGGGCATGGCTGCACATAAGAGGGTGTGTGCACATGAAAGAGCGTGGCTACGTTCCATTCTATTTAGGGATACAAATTCAAATCTCAAGTCACCCTAAACCTATCACAGAGCATGATTCTGTTTTGATTTATTTTTAAAGATTTATTTTATTTTTAATTATGTGTATGCGCATGTGTCTGTGTGTGAGTATGTACACATGACTACAAGTACCTGTGGAGGTCAGATGAATTAGATTCCCCCTAGAGTTACATGAACCACCAGAGGTGAAAATTACCTGATGTGGGTGCTGAGAACTGAACGCAGGTCATCAGGAAGAGCAGTTTGCCCTACTACCTACTGAGCCATGTTCAGTCCCCATGATTTCTTTGATTACTTTAAAATGTCAAATTGTTCTGCTTGGGTGTGGTAGGCTGTGATTGGTCTTTTGAGATCCTCGTTTGCTGACTCTAATTCTTTGACATGTCACTAAGGACTGCACTGTGTTCTGTTATTCAGAGATACCTTGTAAGTTTCCAGTGACTTGTCATTATAAAATTATTCACCAATACAAATTAAACTTTTGTGTGTGTGTGTGTGTGAGAGAGAGAGAGAGAGAGAGAGAGAGAGAGAGAGAGAGAAGAAGAAGAAGAAGGAGGAGGAGGAGGAGGAGGAGGAGGAGGAGGAGGAGGAGGAGGAGAAGGAGGAGGAGAAGGAGAGGAGGAGCCAAATTAAACTTTTAAGAAAACTTTTTAAAATTAAGAGTATTATTCTCCTCTTATACAACCCAACCTCAGTTTCCCCTCCCTCCACTCCTCCCAGTTCCCCCACCCTCCTCCTCCTGGAATCTTATGTGCATATTGCTAAGAGAAAGAAGGCAGCATTTAGTGATGGACTCCTGTGAGTCCAGTTACAGGACCTTCTAGAAAACAGAATCTGAGAGATGACAAAAGATCAGCCATTGCTTGGAGAAGAGTGAATGGTGGAACATGGTGAATGGGTAGAAGGCAGGCTTTCTGGGGTGGTAAAAGCACTCTGGGTGGTGCTGTAGTTGTGGGAACCTGCCTTGTCAAGTGTATCCAAACCCACAAAACTGTGACATAAGAGAGAAGCTAATGTACACCACAGACTTCATTTAATAGTGCTAATCAAGGGGCTGGGCAGATTGCTCAGTGGTTAGGACCACTTGTTTCTTTTGTGGGCTCAGTTCCCAGTACCCACATTACTGGTTTGGAAACATCTTTAATTCCAGTTACAGAGGATTTAATACCCTCTTCTAACCTCCACGGGCACCATGTCCATGTGTAGTACACATAACATACGTGCAGGCAAAGCAATCATTCACAGAGAATTAAAATAAACTATTTTTTCAATTTAAAAATTAATATTGACCCATCAGTTAAAAAAACAGCCAGATATGTTGCTGCATGCCTTTAATCCCAGAACTCAGCAGGTAGATCTCTATGAGTTTAAGGTTTGCCTAATTTAGATAGCTAGTTCCAGGAGAGCCAGAGCTACATATCGAGACCCTGTCTCAATAAAAACAAGTTGGCATTTTCTAAATAATGATCAACATTGGCCCATCCGTTGCAGCAAACAAGCCATAGCAGTGTGCGCTGGTACACTGTGTGGGAAGTGAGAGGAGGTCACTGTTTATTTTCTGCTCCATTTTTCTCTAAAGCTACAAGTACTATAAAAAAAAAAAAAGAGTTCTGTTAAGAATTTATCGTTAACATATGCAGATTCGGAGATGGCTCAGCAGTTAAGAGTTGGACTCAGTTCCCATACACGTGGCACTCACAGTCATCTATTCCAGGACATCCAATGCTCTCTTCTGTCTCCTGCAGGCACCAGGCACACATGTGATGTACATACATACATGTAGGAAAAACACTCATACACATAGAAGAATAAACCTTTAAAAATTATTAACATATGCAACAAAGAAGCCAGGCGGTGGTGGCACACACCTTTGATCCCAGCACTTGGGAGGCAGAGGCAGGTGGATTTCTGAGTTCGAGGCCAGCATGGTCTACAGAGTGAGTTCCAGGACAGCCAGAGCTATACAGAGAAACCTTGTCTCGAAAATACCAACCAACCAAACAAACAAACATATGCAACAAAGAAACATATTCGCTTTAAAGGTTCTGAAGAATACAGAAAATATTAACAGGAAATGAGACGCCTAAGCAGCAACTGTAGAAGTGCCCACTTTTAATAATAGAATGCTGTCTGTCTAGGTTTTTCTCCATATATACACACATGCACAGGAGATGCGGATGTGGTTCAGGAGCTGAGAGCTCTTTGTGCTCATGCAGAGGACTTGGGTTTAGTTCCCAGCACCTACATTAAGTGGCTTACAACTGTAACTCCAGTTCCAGCGGATCTGATGCCCTCTTCTGGCCTCTGCAGAAAATAGGCACACACGTTACACATATGATGCACATGCGTACACTCAGGCAAAACATTCATTCACATAAAAATAAATCTTGAAATAAAGATGCATATATTTTTGCAACTAGATGGATCCACATTGGAATGTTTTTAAGACAGTATTTTACAGAGACCAGGCTGGCCAAAAACTTGAGATCCTCTTACCTCAACCTCTCTTGCCTTCAATATGTCAGGCATACACCACTACACTGGGTCATAAAATGGTTTTGCATATATCAAATAGAAACATGCAGATCTTCTTTATTCTACATCATTTCACTGTTTAAGTCTACCATAACTTTTATTTTCCCAATTCCTAATAAATTGGCCTTTAGACTCTCCCAGGTTTGGTTAGCACATACTACACTGAGATGAAAGCCATACCTCTCTATCTCTGGGATCTTGTTAGCCAACTTATGAATTGTTCTGAATTGCCCTCGTGGCAGTTCATCCAAGTTTATATTCCCGTTGGCGGGGTTGTGGACCAGTCTCCCAACTCCCCTGCCCACAGCAAATGTTACTTGTTTCCAGTCCTAGCAATTATTGGAAAATGACCATTACGAACAGGGACGAGTCTAAACTCCCCCTGTGAGTTGCCTGGATGATCTCCACTGTGCCAGCCAGAGGCCTCTCAGGTGTTCTCTGTTTATCCCATTGTCTTACCACCCATCTGTGTCTCCCATGTTTTGCAGTTGCGCCAGTGGCCCGACTCATATACAAAGAAGTTTGAGCACAGACTCTACTCTATCACATTTTCCGTCGGAAACCCTCAGGAATGGAAGAAACTGTTCAAACCCTGTGCGGCCCAGAGACTCTTTCTTCCGGTAGGAACCCTGTTGTTTACAAGATGTAGCTTGGGAAAGACTTCTACTTGTAAACAGTGAAATCGGCTGAGGTGTTGAGAGACCTTTGCTGTGGGGGATGGGGGGTAGGGGGGTAAAAGGGCCCCTTTCCGTTCTGGGGTTGATGTCCTCAGTCTGCAGTGTGCAGATAGATAGTTCCTCTAGTCTCGAAGGCTTTCCTCGAGATTTGGGGTCTGAGAGCATGCAAAGCATGCTTTAGACAAGGGACTTGGTGACTGTGGCTTTGCCGTTTACTGGTTTGTGAACCTCAGCCTCAGCTCCCTCCTTTGCATGGCTCATAGCATTTGGTCAATGTTAGCTTCCATTAGCCAATTCCCAAACGGCAGCTACCACAACTAGATGTAGCCCGATAGTCACAAAGGGTCCAGAGTTCTGGCTTAATCTTTCAGTTTTGAAAATTTTAATAGGATATTTTTATTTTGTTTTTAAAGATGGGTAATGTAGGCTGGGGCTATAGTTCCATGATTTGTCAATAATGCACAAGGCCCTAGTTGGGTTTAATCCCTGGTGGCACAGAAAAGAGAGGGGGGAAGAATACGAAAGGATACATCAAAACTGAGGTATTGAACTGGGAGGGAAATGCACTGTGAACTACAACCTTTATATTTCTGTGGGATCTCTGCCTCTTCATAGACATTTGATATAGTGTCAATTAAGTGACAATGGTCCTGCTCTCTAGACCTTAAGTCTGACAGGAGCTTAAGTCTAATCAGTCTACTGAGGTAGAGAGAAAGCACCATGACTATATGTTATAGACAATCCTACCGTGTCCTGGAAGAGATCTTAGTGACCATTTGTGGCAAGACACAAATGAAGTGAAGTTACTGGATGAGAAAAGTTTGGGAGGAGAAGAGAGAGGAAGGGAAGGAGAGGGGAGGGAGGGAGGGAAAGGGAGAGGTGTGTGGGAAGAGACATGCTTCCCAAAATAAAGGTTCATGGAACTATAGTAGGGATGGAGATTGGGTTGAAGATGTCAGCAGGGCTTGAACTACAGGCTCTATGAGTCTCTTGAGATGGCTGGTGTTTACTTAAAGGCAGAAGGAAAACATTGCATGAGTCTGGAATGGAAAGTGGGTAGCCTGATTTGTGTTTTTTAAAAAAGACAAACTGTTTGTGATAGATTTGAGACCCACTTGATGAATGGACTTACCAGCTCATACTGGAGATGAAGTGAGAGGGTTGGGGGTGTGTGTGTGGATAAAAGGGATTTCATCCACGCTTTGGTTGATTCAGTTACAGTTGTCAATATCTAATTATGAATGACCTACACAAAGGGTAACTTGTCATAGTGCTCTGCTAAGAAGTAGATAGTGATATTGTATAGAAATGAGGAAATCTGCAGCACCGAGAGTGTGAGTAAGGAAGTTTAACTTGCATGGTGTTTGATTTGGAGGCATGGGGGGAGGTGATCGAGGGTTGATTCCCCATCTGTTGATTTGGAAACTAACGGTGAGTGATAACCTTAGCATTTCCAACACAGAAGAGCATAGCATGGGCATATGGCTGTTGCCCACTCTGCTGCCTAGGATTGCCACATATTTATTTTATTTTTTTTAAGATGCATTTCATTTTTATTTCCATGTATATATACTGTATGTGTGTACCTGCCCACAGAAGCTAGAAGAAGACATCAGAGCCCCCGGTGCTGGATTACAGGCAGTTGGAAGCCTCCTATCATGGGTGCTGGAAACTGAGCTCAGGTCCTCTGCAAGGGAGGGTTAACCCCTAAGCCATCCCAATTGACTCAGGTGTTTAATTAAATGATCTGTTTCTACCACATGTGGTCTCATCTACATCATGTGGGATGAGTTATTTGTACAAAAACACGAGTGAGGAATGACTACCTGGAAATGGAGCTGAAATCTCTAGAATGATGATATACCTGTAAATGTCATTTGAGGTGAGAAATGACACCAGGCTTCTGCTTTCCTCTCTTATTTAAGGAGAAGGGAAATATTAGAAAGCTAGAGTTGCTGTTGGGAAATTGCCTACTAATCCTATGCAAGGTTTGAGCAACTCAATGGAAACACAGTTGAATTCTCTCTGACCTTGAATTGTGACTTTATTAGCCTACTAAAGCAACACCACCCAACCAGGCTCCTTCCAGGATGTGAATGATTCATTACAGCTAAGCGAGCCTTAGTCTGCTTTGAATGACAAATGGATGTTAGTGTTCCTTATCTGCTTCTGGTAATGGAAAGCTGCTCTTCTTAAAAATAATAAAGAGAGATTGTGGCTGAAGTCCTACATCATAATGGCAGATTAGGAGCATGGCTTTGGGGAGCTTTTCTCCCCAAAATATATATTTCTCTGTTTATGACAATAAGTGTGGATGGCATATGGACCAGTGCATGTGTGAGGGTGTACCTGCCAGTGCCCAGGTGTGGGGGCCTGTGATACAAGCATTCTAGCAGGAGGCTAACTGGGAAAGTTAGCCTTGGGTGTCCTGCTTGATTGCTCTCAGGTCAATACATCTAGGGCACAAGTCTAAGCCATATGTCCCACGAAACCCCTCTCTATGAACCCAAACCTGATGTGCTGCTAAGGCTGCACACAGAAAATGGAGCCCTGTGAAACAAGCATTCTAGCAGGAGGCTAACTGAGAAAGAACCATGGATTTGGCCATCTTATGCACCATCAGTGTTTGGACTCTCAGCCTTCATATGAACATGTTATTTTAGAAAATTCTAGAACTAGTATGTGAACTAGGAAGTGGGTACAGGGGGTGGGCCTGGTGAGCCTTTAGCCTGGCTCTACATTCTGCTTGTTCTCTGCTTCCTAACTGCAGATGCAATGTGACCTTTTGTTTTGAGTTACTTGCTGCCCTGCCTTCCCCACCGTGAGGGACCGTATGTCCTCAAACTGTGAGCCAGAGCAAACCGTTCCTTCTTTCCGTTGCTTTCATGGGGTGTTTTGTCACAACCGTGAGGAAAGTAACTAGTTGGCATCTCCCTCACACACATGGTAGAGACTCTTTCTTAACTAATATACATTTCTCTGGATATGACAATAAGTGTGTATGGCATATGGACCAGTGCATGTGTGAGGGTGTACCTGCCAGTGCCCAAGTGTGGGGGCCTGAAGACAACATTGTGTGTCCTGCTTGATTGCTCTCAGCCTTGTTCCTTGGAACAGGGCCTGTCTCTCAGCTTAGAGCTAGGCTGGGAGCTAATAAGACCCAGTGATCCTCCTGTCTCCAGTGTGTGCATGGCCACACCCAGCTTTTTCTGTGGGTCCTAGGGTTCTATCACTTGCATGGCAAGGACTCTTACCCCTGGAGCCTTCTCTCTACTCCTCAACTAATATTTTACCATCAGAGAAAAGATGTTTGCATCTCATGCCTATTGGGTGCTGACACATTATTAGGGGGAATTCAGATTTCGTCAGAGCTTATGAAGTCCTAGAGATCAGTTTACTTTTCTACTTCTGGGGATAATGGTCCAAGGGATAGGACTGTTCATGGTGAAGCTACACTACAGGGGGCTTGACATGCATTCTCTAACATGCATCTTTCTTCTTGGCAATTTGGTAGTTTAAAGTATTCCAAACGGTATGCCAACTTCAAATAAATCAAATTTAATAACAAAACAAAACAAAACAGGAAGCTCTTCATTCTACAGAAATAGTTGTCTTGAATGATTGCAGACGATCATCTTTCCCCAGCTAACGGGAAGTTGCAGTGTTTTTTAACAGCTGCACATATCGCTACCCACTGTGCCCACTGGATCACAAAGGCTCCTCGGGAATGCAGGTGTGTGAAGATCATAGTAATATTTAGAAAACAACAGAAGTAGCTGAAGAGCAGGCTGTTCAGAAACTCGATTGGCAAGGAGCACCTAGCGTGGCAGGAACATGCTATTCAGGCTTTCCTCAGGGAGAGAGGATTTGACTGAGTTTTAATTGATATGCTCCTAGTTACAACATCTGATGCCTTTCTTGGTGATGTCATGTCAATACAAATTGCAGCTCTTATGCCAAAGGAAATAAGAGTTTATTCTGAGCCAACGATTGAGAAAATACCCCACAAACATGGACTCAGGATGCTCTGAAAGGTGTGGTCCACTATGGAAGTGGCTACACAAATTTTTATAGTCATATCACAAACACAGCCATAAAGCCTAAGCACGTAGGTAGCGTTAAGCAGGCAGACTACAGTACAGTAGGGAAGTGTCTGTGATGGTTTCAGATGCTACCTGATGGGATTCTTAGCTTTGAGTGTTAGAGATTGGTTCTAATGTTGTCTTTATTTAATTTGGCTCCCAAAGACCGAGTTTCCAGATGCTGAGGGTCTCCATCCCCAGCTAGATTTGATTGGCAGTGAAGAATTGCCATACAGCCAGTGGCTAGACAGGTAGACTGAGGAGGGACCTAGACATTTGAGAGTAGAAGGAAAGATCCCCATGATGGGGAAGAAGAAAGACCAGGCCTAAAGGCCCATGGACATGTGAGAATCAGGGAAAGTGGCCACAGGGGCCATTTCCCCAACTATGTTTGGGGTAGCAGAGATGAAATCTAGATTTTAAAAGATGTTAACTCTATCGCATCTTGGCCTTTTGGCTAAGATCAAGTGTAAAGGATGTTAACTCAGAAGTACTGGGTGGGGAGAGTGTGCTAGCAGTGGAAAGGATAAGAACTGCCCAGCCTTTGAGCTAGTCAAGACACAGTTAAAGTAACTGGCTTGCGTGTGTGTGTGTGTGTGTGTGTGTGTGTGTGTGTGTGTGTGTGTTTCATTCCCGAATCCAGATAGCTCCTGGGCAGGTGTGCGTGTGCAACCCACTAGGAGCCAAACCTATTTAACTACTTACCACTACATTTGGGTTGTAAAAACTTAGTTATAGCTGAGTTAAGCATGCCAACGCTTTTCCCTGATAGTCAAAGGGATGTTAGGCCAGATCCAGGGGTGGGTGATGAAGAACAATTAAGGATGCTAACCATGACACAAGATAAAGTTGGCTCTGATGAACAGTCTTCCAACTCCGCACAACCAGGAAGTTCTAATTGGTCCCGGGGCCTGCAGAATCTTTAACACAAATGTGGCTTTTGCCGAGAGCTTCAGTTCATGCCTCCATTGCTTGCTCAAGCATCTGCATCCTTGGCGGGAGTCAGGATGAAATTGCTTTCAGACCTGTCTGCAGGTTTAGCCTGAGCACAGTCTGACTCTAACTTACCCCTGGTAACTTGCCTCATTTTTTAAATATTTCAAAAGCAGTGCTAAATAAAGAAAGAGGTTGCATCTCATCAGAGGGAAGAACGTGCAACATTTCCCTTGTCTGTTTACAGCTTGCTAAAGGGGTCTATAAATGGTTCCAGTATGTGGTGTTCTAATGAGAGAGCTATAGGCTAATGGAAAGGGTGACCTGTTAGATTTGTTTGAACTTTTTAAATGTATGGTCAGACCTTTATAACTTCAAGTGTCACACCTCAGCATTTTAGCAATTAACATTGAGACACCTGGGAATTAGTCCTATGGCTATGAACACACATTGACAAATGTATAAGGATATATTAAATACCTTTGCTAAGAGAGATATTGGAATCACCTTGGGTGATGCTTGCAATCTTACCAAGCAACAAGAGGCCATGGAAGCACTGGAAGGAGCCTTGCTAGCAAAATGGTCAACTTAATTATGTGTAAGCTGTGAAGAAACTTTTAACATTATCACTGTTTCTTCACATATGACTAAAGATTCTGCATTCGGAATATTAATTCCAGCTCTTGGTTACATGTGGACGATACCTGCCTCTTTAGCTGTAGTGGTTCAAATGAGAAATGTCCTTCCCCCGCCTGTACCATTACTTCTGTATTTGAACACTTGGTCTCTACTTGGTGGAGAGTTCAATGGCATAGCCTTGCTGGAGGAAGTATGTAACTGGGGGCAAGTTTTGAGTGTTTCTAATCTTTTCCCACCTCCTGTTCATGCTGCTTCCTGCTTTGGGTGGGGATGCAAGCTCTCAGCTTCCTGTTCCCGCTGCCATGCTTCCTTGCCATGATAGAATCTCATTTCTCTAGAACTGTAAGCAAAAATCAAGCCTTTCTTCCATAAGCTACTTTAGGTTGTAGTATTTCATCCCAGCCACAGAAAATAGCTATGATATTAGCTTAACGAAAAAAAAGAAATTATTCTGTTGGTTAATCTGAGAAGTCCAGCATGGAGGGCTAATTCTAAGAAGCATAGCTAGATCCAGGGGCTCACGTCACGTCATCAGGGAATCATCTTTTGTCTCTAAAGCCTTTGTGAGCCTCATTTGGTGAGCCTAAAGATGGCTCAAGATTCCTGGATTCCAGATTCTACAAGCTTACCAGCAGCAGCATCTAAAGAACTTGGGGAGCAGAGACAGGTAGATCTCTGTGAGTTCAAGGTCAGTCTGGCCTATAGAGAGAGTTCCAGGACAGCCAGGACTACATAAAGAGACCCGGTCTCATTTTTTATATAAGTTGCCAGGACATTAACTGGTAGAATGAATGGAGAACTCTGAGAAATCACATCCCAATGAAGCAAGTAGAACTGGTGGAAATTATTTTCTAGATAACTGTCTAAATTATCAGGACTAAAGAAATAAAATATTTGTTTAACAAAATTTATTAAACTTGATAAGAAGACTCCAGGACACATTTCCTCCCCTCCCCATCTGCCAATGAAGTTCCCAGCATTTAGATGAACTAAGGCAGGCATCAATGTGGGACTGGTGGCTGTGGTGGCAAAAGTTGTGATTGCTGGGGCAAAAGTAGCTTACTTTTGGTAAATGTTTTCTTTAAATCTTTGCTATTTTAAGACCTAAGGCAGATGATGTCTGGTGATTAACTCCTGCTGTTCACCAGCAGGGGATTAAGAAAAGGGTTTAATAGCTAAGACTCTTTCTTTCTGGTTTCAGAGTCTCTACTCCTGAGTTGGTTAACTCTTCCTGAGACAGAGAGCAAAGAAGAGGAAGAAAGAAAGAGAGGAAGGAGAACCATACACATAGAAACACACACACACACACACACACACTCGGGATGTAATGGAAATGATCACACTCAATTTTTGTCATTACTTTCAGCTTTTTATAGCGTTTAGACAAAAAGTTGTCTATGTAAAAAAAGAATTACCTCATTAAAGGAAAGTTACAAAAGGATGTCAATAGTAAGTTCAAAGCAGTGTTTTGTTCTGTAAGCTCATTATAAGTTCAAAGCAACAGTTTCACATGGCCTTGCTTTATCATAGTGCACACCTGTGGCTTCATCCTTGGACTTGACCTAGAATGAATGTTTTTCCTGGATCTTATATTTATTCCAAGCCTATTTCTCTTCTTCATGTAATTGTGAAAGCTCATTTCTTATTATGTATCCTTTACTTACTATTCTATAATAAGGGGTCACATTCTATTCTTTTTCTTTTTTTTTTAGGTTTATTTATTTATTATATGTAAGTACACTGTAGCTGTCTTCAGATGCACCAGAAAAGAGAAGAGGGCATCAGATCTCATTACGGATGGTTGTGAGCCACCATGTGGTTGCTGGGAATTGAACTCAGGACCTTCAGCAGAACAGTCAGTGCTCTTAACCACGGAGCCATCTCTCCAGCCCCTCACATTCTAGTCTTGATTCTGATTTTATTATGTCTTTCTGGCAAAACAACTAAAACCCATCTCCTTAAACTTTTTTCTTAAGATTATTTTAATCATATTAGGAATTCCATAAAGTCATTAATTCATCTAAACAGGGTTAATTTGTTAAAGTTCATCTTCATGTTGATCTACAGGAAATTTTCTCAATAGGATGGGCTGGTGCCCAGGAATCATTAGGCTATGTAATAGTGACAGGAAAGGCATATCAGAAGCAAAAAGCAATCCTGGGATGAAGTCTCTAAGGACCCTGCATTCTCAGAGTTCACCCATCACAAGCCATGCAAAATGGTGAGCCATCTCTAGAAAATTCATTTGCGTGCCTTAGTCTTTCCTAGATGGCTTCTGACACCCTTCCAGCTCACTGATGAAAGGTGAGCAGTGGGCTCTTTCTCTTGCTCCCAGTATCTCCTTAGGAGAGACAAGCCATCAGCATCTCTCATTTCCACAATCATTGTTTTGAAGAGGCTAAATTCCATAAGCCACAAAATCAACCTCTTTCTTCATTACAGAGAGGCGTGAGGGGTTTGCTGACAAAGTCTGGCAACCTGAGTTTGATACTTGAAACCTCACAAAGTGAAAGAAGACCCCCTCAAAGTTGTTCAAGGACCTCAGCATGCAAGCAGAAGTGCACACACGCTCCACCCCACAATAACTAAATAGTACCCTGTTAGTGTCAGAATGAACATTACACCTTTGACCTCAAAGTTCAGTGAATCAGATTGTAGAGCAATTTGTGTCCTGCTAAACTCTAAAAGTATTGAAAAATTTAAAATTCTATACTAGCAAATACTGAATACCAAAAATAATCAGAGGGACAAAAAAAAAGGAAAAATGAAAAAGCAAAATAGTTTGCATAAATTTGTATTTAGTGTTATTTGTTTAACACTAAACGTAAATGGAAAAAATCAAAAGGCAGAAATAGAGTCAATAAAATAGATTACTTGTCACCAAGCCTGATTATCTGAGTTCAGTTCCTGGGATTCACATGATATATGGAAAGAATAAATTCTTTCAAGTTGTCTTTTGCCCACACTTACCTTATGCTTTCAAACACCACACACACACACACACACACACACACACACACACACACAATATTTTTGAAGCAAAGATTGTCAGAGTTGATAAGAATGGTGGAAATGTTTAAATAGACAGAAAGGATAGATATTAAAGGATAGAAAATGATATGCCATAAATCCCAACATAAAGGGATAAAATGGCACAAGAGAATTTAAAAAATAAGAAGGAAGTTGAAAAATGACTGGGCAAGTATAGGTGCTTGTTCCTGAGCCCAAAGACCTAAGTTCAATCCCCAAGACTCCTGTGGTGAAAGAGAGAACAGACTTCTACCAGCTATTCTCTGATTTCCATACATAGGTTTGTGGTATCTGTGCTTACACACATACACAAATTAAATTTTTTTTTAAAAAGCACAATAAAAAAATGAATATAGTTAGCCAGGCAGTGGTGGTGCATGCCTTTAATCCCAGCACTTGGGAGACAGAGGCAGGCAGATTTCTGAGTTCGGGGTCAACCTGGGCTACAGAATGAGTTCCAGGACAGCCGGGGTGATCCAGAAAGACCCTGTTTTGAAACAAACAAACAAACAAACAAACAAAACAAAACAAACAAAATACCTTTGGGCTGGAGAGATGGCTCAATGGTTAAGAGCACCAACTGCTCTTCCGAAGATATTGAGTTCAATTCTCAGCAACCACATGGTGGCTCACAACCATCTATAACGAGATCTGACTCCCTCTTCTGGAGTGTCTGAAGACAGCAACAGTGTACTTACATATAATAAATAAATAAATCTTTTTAAAAAATGAATACAGTTGGCATCTACCACAGACACACATAGTAGAGACCCCCCCCCCTTTTTTTTGAGACAGGGTTTCTCTGTATAGCCCTGGCTGTCCTGGACCTCACTCTGTAGACCAGGCTGGCTTCGAACTCTGAAATCTGCCTGCCTCTGCCTCCCAAGTGCTGGGATTAAAGGCGTGTGCCACCACCACCTGGCCAGTAGAGACCCTTTTTAACGTGTGTGTGTGTGTGTGTGTGTGTGTGTGTGTGTGTTGTATGTTTGCAGGTGTGCATGCTCATGTACATGTATGGAGGACATTGGGTGTCCTGCTGTATAACTCTGATCCTTTTTCCCTTGACCAGGAACTAAGCTGGTGGCCAATAATCCCTGGGGATCTTTCTTTTCAAGATGTATGTGAGTCATATCCAGATTTTCATGTGGGTCCTGGGGATTTGAACTCAGGTGATCATGCTTAGTCACCAAAAAAAGAAAACTGAGGCATCTTTGGACATACCATTGAAGAGGGATGTGTGGTGGTAAGCAGCCAAAGAGCCAGTGTTTGCTACACTTACTGGTCTCTCAGGACCTTTAGGTTGATAATATCATCATATCAATTCTTTGTGACATGAGTCTTCTTGTGTCCTCTTTGCAAATAAGAGCAATGCTGCTCTGGCAAATTTAACCATTTCTACTCTAGGCTCTAGTTAGGAGCCTAACTTCTCCTATAGTGTTGTTATTCTGCTCTGGTTCATGAATCATTTCCACCAGCATTTGTAGAGAGGATTCTGAGTATCCCAGAATGTCCCCTGAGCTTTGCATTCTCTGCAGGACCCCCCATGTTAGCATTTACCATTGCTCAGTTCACCAGGCAGTGAGGCTCCTGTGCTCCTGTTTGCCCCTCTCTGCCTTGTCCCCTCCTACTACCCTCAAAGTCAGACTGTACATAATTCACTTGGTTTTTGTTTTGTTGATGTTGTTTGTTTGTTTGTTTGTTTTATGCTTGCCTCATGAATATAGAAAGTCAGTGCTGAGATCTTTGGTTTCTGGTCCCTAGAGTAGCACATGCCTATGTTAACAGAAAGCATCTCCTAAAACTATTTGAAAGGACCTGGAAGGAGGGGACGTGGGTGGTTGGATAAATGGATGGATGATGGACAAAAAGAAATATAGATGAATGGTCTTATTAAATGGTCCTAGCTCTGTCCAACCTGGGCTACACCTTTCCCTACAAAGTGCGTGGGGAACTTTAAGAATATCTTCAAATGCTGACAGAGGATTTAAAGATGAAATGCTTCCTAAAGGGCCCTAACCTTCAACCTAATATCTATTCAGAAAATGTTAGTTGAATTCAGTTCTCGAGTAAACAGAGAGGGAAAAACCTTTAAAACCTCTGTTGTACTCTGTAGACCTGCTGGTTCTTGTGTCCCGGTGACCAGATTTTCAGCAACTCAGGCAGAGAGCACATGCACTGGGGAGTTACCATCTGACTAAGATGCTCAGTTCTGCTTTAAACAAATGGCCGCTGGGATACCAGTAAGGAAAAGGGGAACTTACTGGCTCGCATGCCAACACCTGGTAAGGGACAGAAGCAACTGGGCACACGGGACAGATGGAAGATCTGAGAAAGCCATTATCTCAGAACACACCAGAGAAACCCGATTCCTCAAGTTACGACAGCCATGTGGACAAGAGGCTGCAGAGCCAACAGTTGGCCAACACAGCTGAGATAATGAAATCAAGGGTCAAAGAGAAGTTCGATGAAGCAGGGCTTTAGGGAGCCCATCTTGAACAAAGCCATCCCAGAGCTGCCTGGTGCAGAGGAGGACTGAATCTTGTTTGTCAGGGTGGCCAGATCAGCAAATTCTATTTCACAGTGAACAATGCCACAAAGTATATTCCTGACACTGGTAGCCTGTCCTTTTTCCTTTTTTTAAAGATGTATTTATTTATTATATGTAAGTACACTGTAACTGTTTTTAGACACACCAGAAGAGGGCATCTGGTCTCATTACAGATGGTTGTGAGTCACCATGTGGTTGCTGGGAATTGAACTCAGGACCGCTGGAAGAGCAGTCATTGCTCTTAACCGCTGAGCCATCATCTCTCCAACACATGGTAGCCTGTCTTTTAGCATGCCATGGAAATGATATAAATACCATTATACTATTTGTAATTCCACAAGGGGGCAAAGTAGAGGTAACAATAAAAACTTTACTTATGGTTTGACTTTTAATACCCTATTTTAAGCCAATAATATAACGAACAACCTTAGACTCTCAAATCAAAAGTCAAAATGATGCAACACCATTTAGCCAAGAACAAATACTAACTGGAGCTGGGAGATGCTCCGTGGGTAAAGTGCTTGCTCCGCAGGCACGAAGACCTGACTTTGGGTCCCCAGATCCCTCACTGCTCGTGGGAGGGTAATCACTGTTAGATCCCAGGGCTCGATGCTGGTGGAAGGGTAGACACTGGCAGAGCCCAGGGCTCACTGCTGGTGGGAGAGTAGACACTGGCAGACTTGCTGGTCTAGCTGAAATGGTAAGCTCCAGGCTCAGTGAGAGGTTCTGTCTCCACAAACCAGGGAGGAGAATAACAGGGGACAGTCATTCTCTGCACTGACAGTCAGTCAGTGCAGCCCTCTAGCTCACACACGTCATCCCAGCCGTAGGGAGGCTGAGGCAGGAGGTCATAAGTTCAGTCAGGGCCTACATAGAGGTTCATAGCCAACTGAAAGCTAGCCTGAGGTACACAATGTGCCCCCCTTGTGGAAAAAAGAAAAAAGAAAACATCCCAAGGACCAGGTTAAACCTGACACACACACACACACACACACACACACACACACACACACACCCTACTGCATATTTTTGTGAAAATTTCCAGTGTACATTTATTTTTTTAAGCCAGAAAGGATTTTACATGACTAATGCCCCCATATTACTCCCTTCACTTAAATTCTTTCAGCAGTGCTAAAAGGGATGATTTGACATATGCAGCATCACCGGGCAGTGGTGGCTCACGCCTTTAATCCCAGCACTTGGGAGGCAGAGGCAGATGGATTTCTAAGTTCGAGGCCAGCCTGGTCTACAGAGTGAGTTCCAGGACAGCCAGGACTACACAGAGAAACCCTGTCTCAAAAAAAAAAAAAAAAGACAAATGCAGCTTCAATAGAAAGCTCTTCACTCTTTGCACATTTGAAGGGAAAATACCTGAAAGTAGAAGGAGAGGAATGGATGCTAGGACTGGTTGATATTTACAGTATCCATGTGTGTATATATGTAAGTGTATATGCATAGATACTTATTTATGTGAGTAGTTGTTATTCTTCAACAATACTTATTGAACCTCAGGAATATGCCTGACCTTTAGTCTGGTACTCGGGAGGCAGACACAAGCAGATCTCTTGTGAGTTTAAGGCCAGCCTGGTCTACGCAGTAAATTCCAGGACAGCTCAAGCTACGTAATGGACCCTGTCTCAAAAATTAACTAACTAATTAATTAATTAATAACAGGGTGAGTTAGTTTCTAGTAGTCATTAAAAATTGGAGAAAGTAAAGTTTTTGAGAGAAATGGAAATAATAGTCATATTGAGTTGAGATGGCTTGGCAGGTGAAAGCGTTTGTTGTGCAAGCTGATTTTCTTAGTTCTATTGCTGTGCTGAGATGCCATGACCAAGGTAACTCATAAAACAGTTGAGGGCTTGCTTACAGTTTTTCAGAGGGTGAGCCCATGACCAGCATGGCAGGAAGGATCAGAGCAGGCATGGTGCTGGAGCAGAGGCTGAGAGCTACATCCTGATCTTCAAATTGGAGGCAGAGAAAAGAAACCGCAAACCTCCTAATTCTTCCTAAACATGCATCAACTGGGAACCGAACTGCAAATATATGAACTCTGCAGAATAAGTATATATGTGCATATATACTTATTTATGTGAGTAGTTGTTATTCTTCAACAATACTTATTGAACCTCAGGAATTTTCTCATTCAAACCATCACACTGATGGTCTGAGTTTAATGCCAGGAACTCTCATTGGAAAGAGAGGATGAATTCCTGAAAGCTGAACTCCGACCTGCATTCACCAGCGTACACATGAACACACACATGCATGTGTGAATGGACACACACACACACACACACACACCAAGTTTCAAGGGGGCTCTCACTGACAGGACACAGGAGCGCATGTGAAAGAGCTCTGGTGACCATGGTTAGAACACGTTGAGACAGAGTGAATGAACAGTAACCACACAGACCCTCCTGCCTTACATGGGATTCACTTGAGTGGGTTTACTGAAGCTATTAGAAAAAGATGGCCAGGCAGTGGTAGTGCATGCCTTTAGTCCCAGCACTTGGGAGGCAGAGGCAGGTGGATTTGTGAGTCAGCCTGGTCTACAGAGTGAGTTCTAGGACAGCCAGGGCTACACAGAGAAACCCTGTCTCGGGGGGGGGGGGGTGTGGGGGGAAACAAGAAAGAAAAGAAAAAAGAAAAAGAAAAAGATGAAAGTCGGGTTTTTATAGAACGTAAAATGCTTCTATGCAATCATAATTCAAACTGTTGTTAAACCAGAGACGATCTGTACTATATTATATGCCCCGTCTCCCACACACAGTGAAATAGTTTCCATGCTGATAAATATAAGCAATGGAGTGGGTAAATAAGCATAAAAAAAATATAGCAACTCTTCCCCACAGGGGGATTCCAATTAACACATGCAGAAAGAATGAGGGAATGGACATACAAAGGCATAGTGGTGAGTGCCCTGTGACCCTAGGTAGTGCTTGGGAAGCAGAGGCAAGGGGGTCACAAAGGCTAGCCTTGGCTACAGGGAATGAGAGAGCAAGATCCTGGGGTAGCAACCAGTGAGAGGATATCTTTGAATACAACTACTGGAGAAAAATCTAACCAGTGAGTGCTAAATGAAGATTGCAAAACTTAATCCAAGTGGGACGCCTCCGCGGTTTTTAGAGAATCTTCTCCAAAATACTTAGGGGAAAAGAGAAAGTTTACAGGAGAGTACTGGCAGTCCCCACTCCATTCACATGTGCCACCCTGTGGCTGGTTCTCCTCCACATCTGCAAAACTTACATTGAATCCTGAAAACAAAAGTCTCCCACTGGAGACCCGGGTTCAGACTCAGCAACCAGTTCTCCCCACAGGTATCAGATCTCACGGCTCTTCATATCAAACGCAAGGCATAAAGCAAGTGCTATTTTAGATGACTAAAACTTAATCAGTCTATATTCTTTCCTATCTTTTATGAGATAGTTAATTTAATAGCACCTGGTTACAAATGGTTACAATTATTTGTTTGGCTAGAACACTATTATTTCCTGTGCTGGAGTACTGGGCGTGCGTGCCTCTTTCAAGCACAGCTTGCATCTGTTACTAGAGGAGCGGTCAGAGGTTGCCGGTCATCGGTGCAAATAGCCGCACGGACCTGGCCTCCAATGTTTTGCTCAATAATTATTGTCTCCATAACTGCCCATGTCATCCTCAAATTCCTGCTGCAGCCAGTGATCTTTCTGTGAAATGAGAGGTGGCAGAGGGCGTGGGACACCTTCCCTGGAGTCTCTCACCTGGGAGAAGCCCAGTCAGAGAGAAGGCAGGTTAGCAGAGGCTGACTGTGCCTGCTCCTGTGCTTGTCTTGGCAAGGATGGTTGTGTCAGCTTGGCAATGGCATTGACCTGAAGATGTGTATGCTCCAGGAAGGACAGATGCTTCCACACAGCAATAGGATGAGGACCTAGTGTCATTATGGAAATCAAGAATGCTCTTAGAATGTTCCTTAGTCATTCTAAAGACAGAAAGCTGCATTTAGCCAAGCAGTGGTGGCACACGCCTTTAATCCCAGAACTTGGGAGGCAGAGGCCAGCCTGGTCTACAGAGTGAGTTCCCAGGACTGCCAGGGCTACATAGAGAAACCCTGCCTTGAAAACAAACAAGCAAACAAACAAACAAACAAACAAACAAAAAACCCTGCATTTTAATTGGAAAAAAAATGGAGGCAAGGTGTGGAAAGATTGTAGATGAGAGAAAGGATGGGAGAGGTGTGGAGCACTGGCTTCCAGGTGTGATGTTACTGATGCATCCTTGAACTCACAGCAACAGAAAGCTCATTAAAACAATGGCTCTTGAGCTGGAGAGATGGCTCAGCAGTTAAGAGCACTGACTGCTATTGTGAAGGTCCTGAGTTCAAATCCCAGCAACCACATGGTGGCTCACAACCATCCCTAATGAGATCTTACACTCTCTTCTGGTGTGTCTGAAGACAGCCACAGTGTACTTATATAATAATAATAAATAAATCTTTTTTATCCCATGTGTAAGAGGTTTAATTGAGAGGGAGAGGGGGCAGTAGCAGGGAAGGAGGGGGCAGTAGCAGAAAGAGAGGAGGGAGAGAGCTAAATAAATCTTTTAAAGAAATGACTCTTAATGAACAGTGCTGGGAAATTGACCATCCTAAGTCACAAGTGTCCTGCCGGGGATTCTTCTCAAACCCAAGGCAAGAGGCAGAGTGTGGAAGGGGACAGACCTAGTGTCACGGGTAAAATCACAATTCCTCACCGCTCCATGGGGCACGCACAGTTATCATCTGTGTGGATGGAGAAGACCGTGGCAACACTATCACTCGGGTGACCCCAGGGACAGCCACAGAACTTGTGGAACGCCCCACCCACCAACTGCCGAGCAAACATGTCTTGCAAATCTACAGGAAACATTCACAGAGATAGACCATATGCTGGGCCATAAAACAAGGCTTGGTGAATTGAAGTCATGCAGAGTGTTCCCTGACGACAAGGGCACTAAGTGAGCAGTAGATGCACACAAAGATCCATAACTTCCAAATACGTAGTAATTAAATACAGCAGATGGAAATCCCCACTGGGTTAACATGAAGTCACGTGCAAGCTAAGAGAGTCTCCATGGAGATCTGAGAGGAGTCAGTTAGACGACGGAGGCAGGTATGGAGCATGTCACAGATTCCTAGGGGAGTGACATAGTGCCTTGGTGTTGGGCAGAAAATGGAAAGAAATGGGCAGACCCAGTTGTTTTGAATGTAGTTAGTCAGATTTTAACACACACACACACACACACGCACACGCACACGCACACACAATTTGTACCCAGTTGTACTGTGGAAATCGGTCCACAGCTGGATCAAGATGAATTTGAGAGAGAGCCAGCGGGTTCCCAATAACCAGGCTGTCTGTGACTAGGCTCCAGTACTCTTAGCATATGTTTCTTTTCTTTCTCTCTCTTTACTTTTAAAAAAAGATTTGTGTGTGTGTGTGTGTGTATGTGTGTGTGTGAGTGTGAATGATGCCACATGTATGCAAGTCCCACACAGGCCATAAAAGGACATCAACCTCCCCTGAACCTTGGATTACAGCTGGTTGTGAACCACCCAACATAAATGCTGGGAACTGAACTGAACTTGGGTTCTTCAGAAGAGCAGGAAATGCTCTCTTGCCTGCTGAGCGATCTCTCCTACACCCTTAACACACTTTTCTCAGCTAGGTCACTGGCAGTGGCTGTCCAGAGTTGGAGCAGTAGAATGGCTGAGCAGCACTGGGTCCAGATGGCCTTGTGGGCCACTGTACTTCTCTTTGTTATAAAGCCTCTCACCAAGTGTTCATTGGTTTCCATAAAGGAATCAGAATAGCAACTTCTATATACTTTTGGTAAGTATTATTCTTCCTGTTGTAACACGACCAGCAATGACCCCCTTCATGGTAATACTAGCATGATTGCAGGCCTACAGGATGGAGTGTTATTACACTCTTTGTTTGTTTGTTTGTCTGTTTTTTGTTTTTCGAGACAAGGTTTCTCTGTGTAGCCCTGGCTGTCCTGGAACTCACTCTGTAGACCAGGCTGGCCTCAAACTCAGAAATCCGCCTGCCTCTGCCTCCCAAGTGCTAGCATTAAAGGCGTATGCCACCACTGCCTGGCCACTCATTTTGTATTTTGTTTTTACAGGTTAATTATGAGAAGGCTTAGTGCCAGTTTCTAGTCAAGATAACCTGTGCATTGTGATATTAGGAAGGTCCTAAAACCCCATTTCTTCTCCTCTTGACTCTGATGATATAAAATGCTTGCCATGGTTGGCGCCTGCCTGGATGTGCTATGTACACTGACATGAACCATCACTACCTGCCCTTGATGCTTTAGATGGGAGAACAGAAATTTCTGCTAACAAAGCTCCTGCTTATTGACTTACTCAGCAGCTGTGTGAGTGCCCTGTATGTTCATGTGATCAGTTAGCACTATGACTCTGTGTAACTTTAATTTTTTCAAAACCTATTTTTAATCATGGTTCTTAAATGCTTTAACCTCCCTTTTAACCCACACAGAGGTAATGGAAAAGAAAGATATGGAAAAGAAAGACCTGTTTGAGAGGTTCTCTGGAGCGACTCTCATCTTCGTTGTCTGGAAATCAGCAGTTCAGTTCACAGGTCAGAAGCAGCAGCTTGATCTGCTCGCAAACACTTCACCAGCAGTCTAGTGGGGGTAGAGTCAGGATAGCAAACAGGAACCAGCAGTGGTGGCACTAGCTAGCAGAGACAGCCCAGCCTCAGCCTCAGGACCAACAGGAGTCAGCAGGAAAGACCATCAGGAATGCCAGTTTGCTATGCCTCTCTCAGTGAAGTGAAGATCAGCAAAGACCAACAAGCTTTGCACAGCTAGCTATATAAGCAAGCCTAGCTTAGTCTACATCACTGTCTGTCGAGTCCTCTTCGTGTTTGCCTCTGCACAGGTCTTGCCTCCGCTGATAACACAAATGCAGCTCAACTATGCAATGTAAGGCGGACCAATACATTCGTGCTGTTAGCAAAGAATCCTTCATCCCCTGTCCTTTCACGTGTTTGCTTTAGCAGAACATCCTTTCACCTGTGCCTGCTTCAGCTAAATATTCCTTCACGTGTTTGCCCCAGCAAAACACCATCCATTCGACTTTTCAAAGAACCCTTAAGTTTCCACTTCAACTCTATTGTTTACAAATGGGGGAGCAGAGGCCCCAAGGACCCAGCATCATATCCAAAGTAACGTGATAGTTGCCTCAAAGTGGGTCCCAGGAATATACCAGACTCAAGATCCCTCAGGGATCTCCCACCTCTGAGAGGTGCCCTTGTGTGTTTCTTTTGCCATATAATCTGTTTATCAGAGAGAGCATATTGAAAGTCTCTGTGCTCAGCTTAACTTGGGCACCTCTCATGAGGTCAGATGCTCACTGTCTTGGGTCCCTTCCCTTGAGGTAAGGAGAGTTCATGAGTAATAATCTGAGGGTTACTGGTGTCAAGTTGACAGAATCTAGAAAGATCTAGGAGATGGGCCTCTGGACATGCCTGAGGAATGTTATCTTGATGATGTTGATTGCTATGGGAAGACTAGAGGTGTCCTTTCCTGGGGCTGGGATCTTAGACTGTGGAAAAAGGGGACCAAATTAGTGGAGCACTTTGTTTTGGTTTGTTTCTTGTGGATGCAATGGGATTTGCTCCTTCAAGCTCTCATAGCATCTACATTACGACAGACAAAGTGAAAGACCTCCATAGGGAGACCCTCGCTCAAGTCTCGGGAGAACGGGCACCCAAGGAAACACGAGAGACCATCTTGATGTAAACACACGAGGTAGTTTTAATAGCAGAGCTCCGGGTAGACCCATATCTCACGCAGGAGACAGAGGGCTCGACCCTGAGGCTCGGGGGTTAGGGGTTTTTGTAGGAAGGAGGTCTAGGGGAACAAAGGAATCAGCATAGCCTATACATGATTGGCTAATTCAAATCCAGCTAGAATACGTGCAGATCAGAGCATAGGGAAATTCCTAAGGGTGGTATTGAGGCAGCAGGGCATCTGGCTGGCCTCCAACCATACCTCATCATTCAGTTGGGTCCTCTTGCCCAGACAGGTCTCGGCTTGCCTGAGCCCACCCAGACATATCCTATCTATCTCTTCTTGGCCTGCTAGTTCCCACAATGTTCAACAGCTTGCTTGCTCATTCCCAGGCCTATATGGGCAAGCTTGTGCTGGATTTTCAGACTTATAATTCTTCTACCTGGCCAGCACAGGTCCCAAGCTTTAGTTACTCCTTTTCAAAAGTAAGCCATTGCTCCTTTAAGTTGGTCTTGTTGAGGTATATTTGTAACTCCTACAAGCAAAGAAAGGAAGCCAGGTATGGTGTCACACGTCAAGTGGATCTCTGAGTTCAAACCCAGCCTGCTCTACTCAGTGAGTCCAAGGCTAGCCTGTCCTAAGCAGTGGGGTGAGGAGGAAGAGGAAGAAGAGGATGGAGAGAGCTAGGCTTTGGCATCCGCACATTCCAATGTCTCTGAGGAACCTCAGGGTGATGCAGACCCATCTCAGTGACCATGGTTTCCCTTTGCTTGAGTGAACATCCCTGGAGTTGCCCTTGACTTTGCCTTTCCACATTTAGTCCATCTGTCATCCCCGTGGCTTCTGTCTGTTTAGGACTGAACCATTTCCTACTCCCTGGTTGTTGTCACCAGAGTCAGTCCATGCTCCAATCCCAACTCACAAATCTCCCTGCTCTGTCTATGTTTCCCAACAATCTGGTCTCAGCAGATGAGCCATCTGAGTGATGGAGCCCCTCAGTAAAGAGCCCTCCAGTGGCCACCATCCCACAGAATACAAACAAGCAAGTCCTCAGCCTAAACCACCAGCCCCTGAATACCAGCTCTCTTCATCTTGGGCTCTTCCCATTGTTGCTCTGTCCAGCCATGTGGTCTCTTGTTATTAGTGTGCCAGACCCATCTCTGCCCTGTTCTCAGGTGCCCAATGTGAACCTGTTCTGAGCTGTGCAGTTTTAGATCACGAGCTCCCACCCAAGTAGACTAGCACAAGCCTATTATTACTCCAGAGAACTCAGGAGGCAGAGACTAGAGTATTGTGAGTTCTGGACCAGCCTGGGCTACATAATAAAACCCCGACTTGAATAAATAAACACTGTAATCTTTCTTGTGCGTCTTCTACCTGCTTATATGCTATATAATCAGTGGTTTTATCTTCTTGCTGCCTCCTATAGGCAGAGACATTTGTTTGGCTGGGTTTATGCCTGGTACTTAGGGAGACTTCCATCAATGTTTATTTCACTGAACTGAGAATACTGCAGGTGTCTGTTACCAAGAACAGCACATTGTCCTGTAGGAAAATGGGTCCTCAGATGTGTTTGTGAGCTCTTTCTTTATTTTTAAGAAAGTGTGAGCAATGTTGGCGAGAAGTCTCAACAAGTAAATAAGTGCATCTGATACTAGGCCTGACCATGTGAATTCCATCCTGGTGGATTGCAATAGTGAATGAACAAACTCCTGCAGATGGTCTCTGACTTCTACATGTGTGCTGTGGCATGAGTGCCCCCACACATATGCATAACACACACAACTACTACACTACTACTACTGCTGCTGCTGCTGCTGCTGCTGCTGCTGCTGCTGATGATGATGATGATAGATAGATAGATGGATGGATGGATGGATGGATGGATGGATAGATAGATAGATAGATAGATAGATAGATAGATAGATAGATAGATACATAGCTGTAAAAGTTTTAGACAATCTGAAACAGGGCCTTAGCCTGGAACTCTTTATATAGACCAGGCTAGCCTTAAACTGACCTTAGCCTTTTTCTACCTCCATAGTGCAGTGGTTAAAGTTGTGTGCCACCATGCCTAACACCAGAGGAAAATTTTTTTTTTTTTAAATTGGGCAAGTAGGGCTAGAGAGATGCCTCAGTAGCTAAGAGTACTTGCTGTTCTTCCAAAAGACCCAGGTTTGATTTCCAGCACGCGGTGGCTCACGTGGACTGTAATTCCAGTTTAGGGGATTTGTCGCCCTCCTCTGGCCTCCACAAGCATAGGCATGCATGGGTGCACCTACGTACATGCAAACAAAACATTCATCTACATAAAATAATGATAAAATTTGTAAAAACTAGGCAAGTAATTCAAATTTTTAAAAGAAATCTCTTTATGCCGAAATGTTCATAACAATAAAATAAAGCTTTGGGCTGAATTTGACACACATGCCTCTAATTTGTCGTTTTTAGATTACGTTCAACTGATTCTGCAGCCTGTTATAGTCTTTCTGTTGTTGTAACAGAATGACCCGGAATGGGAATTTATAAAGAACAGAAGTCTGAGACTGGGGATGTAGCTCAGTGTTAGAACACTTGCCTACTGATATGCCTGAAGCCCTAAGTTCAACTCTCAGACCACCACAAAGACTAAACAAAGCAAAGGAACCGTTTATTCTGGCTCACAGATCTGGAGGCTCAGAAGTGCAGGAGCCCAGCAGTGATGTTTGCTCGGCTTCTGGTGAGGGTGAGAGCTCACTGTTGGACAGAACAGCACACACCAGGAGAGCGTGAAGGGCAAAGTTCAAGGACAGTCTTACTTTGTCATTTATCCTCTGCTCTCAGCAAAGCCTCAGCTCCGAGGGAGGAAACTCCAACATTAGTTGTTAAGCAGAAAACCAAATTCAAACAGAATGCTTTCAACTCCATTCTTTTTTTTTTTTTTTTTTTTT